>JARHVA010002719.1:2172500-2232500 GCA_037957365.1 Torreya grandis
CTCTTATTACACCTTTATATTTGAGGATTTTGACCCCTTGTCAGTTCCCCAATCTCCTTAAAGACATACCCCTTTTTCAATATCTTTCCCTTGTAAGATTCTAAGGGCATATTTTTTCTTGTGAAAATTCATCTATAGGTAATGCATACACCATACACACACTAGATGTTATGGTCTTCCATTCTTATCTTTTATTTTCTTGCACCCACCTATTTTAGCTATGGCATTTTGTTAATCGATTCAGTCCTTGGGGCATTACCACCTGCATTACTTTTTATTTTGTTAAGTGAAATTTTAGAGATTCTTTGTGTCATCTAAACTTTTAATTATCTTTTATTATCACCAATTTATCTCTTTCCACTCAACCCATTGTGTTTTTACCTTTCATATTTTCCAAACTTTTCATCCATTTCATCTCACTTCTCAGTGCCTAGTTTGAGGGGGGATACCTTCTCACAATAAACTCAGGGCATTAGACACTTTATAGTTTTTTTCTCATAGCTCACTATTACATACCACTCCACAAAAAAGGGTAAAATTTAGATTCTAGTTTTATATACCCTTGTGTATTAACTCGGTGCATCATCAAATTATTATGTTATTTCTAACATAATGGCCCCCCATTCATAATTATTTTAAATAATTGAATTCACCCCACCCATTCACTTTTACTACATAGGTTAATTAGAATTAATTACTAAATTTAAATATTAATTAACCCTATTTTCACCATTCTAACCAAAAAATCCTAAAATAAAATAAAAATAAAATTTATCTAACCTCACAACAACCCTCCTAACAACCTACCCTTGTTAAAACCCATACAAACAACTTAATGTTATATTTAGTAGTGTGGAATGTAGTTCAAAACAACTTAAACCATTTTAAACCAAATTGGGACAATCAATTTTGATCCTCCATGATTGATACCAATTCTCTTTGATCAACATTGATACATATATACACATCAAACCTCCTTAGCTCAAGAGGAATGGTGATTGTGCTTTTGGACTTCGAAATGTTGTTGAAATATCATTGCAACCTACGTATAGACTTTATCAACATCTTGATATCATGTGGAACCTTTGATTGAGAGATTATCAAAGGTTTTTGAAGGTTCTTTACCTCATCTTGTCAGGTTTGTTTTTAGCTATAAAGGTTAGTATTATATTTCAATTATTTCATATTTTGGAATCTATAGTCTTTTGTGTCCATCTATCACTATTCTACATTTAGTTTTTATTATTTTATCACTAATATAGGTCATTAGTATAGTATATTTTTAAAGTTTAGCTTTTTACACAAAATTAACATCGATCCTATAGGATCGACATCAATCCCTACAAAATTTTCAAAACATTCTTTCCATCTAATTTTATAACATTCTTAGTCTTAAAAATCTATCAAAACCTACACTCTATTTTTTGAAAACATCGCATTTACATATAGATGACTCTACCTAGATTAATGCATGATATTGTTAGCATATTTGATCTTCCCATTGTTTAACAACAATTTCTCATAGATGAAAATGACATTTCATTCGAATTAGGTCTTTATACTATGGCTTTCACACCTAATTAGGAAAGCATTAATGAATAATTAGTTATAATTCAAGAAGATGTTGATATTGCTACTAAATTTTGGGATAATTACTTTAATTATATCAATATTATTATAGAATAGATATCTTTAGCATTGTCTATTTATATCTTATCCATATGCATCTTTATAATTTCATGTTTATTTATATACTTGAATGTTAAATGTAGGCTAACATCCATCTAAGAAATCATATCACTTCTTGGGACTGGTTTCTTACCAGGTAACCCACTCATTTTTCTATTAATCCAATCTTTGTGAGTTATTTTGATTTGCAGTTCATTCCTCCCCAACCAAAAAGGAGTTTCCACAAGCTTGATCAATAGTGTGAAACCAACCTTCATCTCCAAGTAATCTTAAAAACCCCACATTTACTTTGTTTTTAGTAGCTAATTAGTCCACATTGAAAAAAGCAAAAAACTACTAAAACACTAATTGATGTATTGATTGGAAATGTTAAATAATTATTTTTTTATAGGATTAATATTTTATAGAGCTTCACCACCTTGGTTTGTCATGATGAAATATTATGAATACCCTTTCATTTATAGAGTTAGAAAATGATTGTGGACCATCCATATTGAGATGAATATCACGGGCTGAAGATTAGTCTTCCATTATAAAAAATGAAAGATATGCAGTGTATAATAGAGGCATGGTGTGTGTCATAGACCCAAATAAAAAAATAATCTTTGAGTGTGTAATATGGGTGTAAGAAGAAGAGTGTGTAATAGAGGTATAAGATCTTTTAATATCTCTTAATTACACACTTGGTATGATGATGTCACCTTAGGTGAGGAAATAATAAAAAAAATTATTTAGAAAATAGATAATTCCATAAATCCATGGAATTCTCCATTAAGGGATATTAGGTTAATGAATAGGGTAATTAATTAACCATTAGATGAAAAGTGATATTGGTAAGGTTAAAAGTGCTAATATAATACATAATTAGAATCGACATGAAGTGTTTGATTTTAAGTGTCTACAGATGACACCTCATTAATTATCATTATGACCAACCCATGAAATATGTATAAGATGACTTAACCAAGGCTTCCTAATTTTAATAATAGTTTTAAAGTGCATCTAAACACTATTAGTAGAGGTACACCCTTGTGGTAACTAACACTATATAGGTATTATCTATAGTGTCCTTGAAGTGTAAACTAGTGATATTAGATATGGATAATTTCAAACTAAAAAATGTGTATAGAATAAGATGATTGTAAATAAGTGTATATGATGAACAGAGGTGGCTAATAAAATATATATGTAGATAGATAGAATGAAAGTGTGTTCAAAATTAATAGCATGTGCATTTTCCAAGTATATATTAGTAATTAAAATTAGATGTTTCCAAGTGTTTAATACCAAGTCTAGGTGTATAAATAATTCCCATTTTAATTTAATATTGAAAATTATAAATTATAAAAGATTAAATAAAAAAATTACCTATGATAATCATGGTTGATGTTGATAGTTATGACTAAAATATTCCATTTTCACTAGATGAATCCTAAAATAAAACATGTTTATATCAATGTACTTATATACACCCTAATTTGGTCAAGCAACTTTAAGTATTATGTATTTTTTTCTCTTTCACAAGAAGGTCTTAGTGATGAATGTATCTCTTGTTTACATAGTCATTATGGGTATTTTTGTCTTATGTCTCATTTTACCTATTGATTGCACCCCTAGTAGTCCTAAGTCATCCCCTCCCAGTTAAAGGGTCGCCTAGTCTATTCTACTTGAAAATTTCTCCATTTTTGGACTTCAAGGTGATAACAACCTTATTTAGACAATATCACCATTATCTCTATTATCAACTTTTAGCACTAGTGTCCAACAATCTTTCTCTTTTATATTTTTGGTCCTAATGCTCCCTTGAGCCTTCTTTTATGTTTTTATCCCTCTTTTTCATCTTTCCATTCAATGAAAAAGGATATTACACTAAAATAAAATTTCCTTATACATAAATAGATTCACAAGTCATTTCACATATAAAACTTACTATATTGTCACATAATTACATAAAATAAGTCAATACTACAAGTCAACACATTGGATATTACTCAACTACACTTGCATGCATGATCAAATAAAGGCCTAAGTGAAAGTCATTATAGAATACCATGTGAATTTATTATTCATGTTCCCTAAGGGAGAACTAAATGTGATATAATAACCCTAACATTGGTGTTAATATAGGCAATTGACATGACAAGAGGGGTTCTATCCCATGTGATCGTAATATCCTATAACCTAGTTTTTTTTTCTTTATTTTACTTTTGATCTAGTTTTATTTCATGTGTGAAGGTGTTCATTAGGGTTTTGAAATATATCCATGTAAAAAAGTGACATAGTTAAACTTCCAAAAGTCATAGAATCACTTAACAGTCTTAAAAACTCTCCCATAACATACATGAAAGTTTTAGGTAGATCTTCTATAGGACACTAGCACCACAAGAACTACTATCCTCATAAGGGTTTTATTGTCTGAATTTTTTTTTTGACTACAATAATAAAATGAAATATGTTTGGCTAATATCCAAGAATTTTCCAACCTCCTTATTTATATAAATTCTCAATTTTCTCCAAATAAGTACACTTTCTCACCATATTTACTATTTTAGGAAGAACTTGTCAAATTAACTATCCATGTATTTATTTCAAGTTATTAATATACTCAACCCTTTAAGAACCTAGGCTTCACATCTACTAATTCCTAAATAGTTAAAACATTTGGTGAACCTAACTTATTTTTAATATTACTTAAAACCCTAATTTAGCCTAGGGTTTACTTCATTTTTTATGCACTAAATTAGAGTTATAAACTTCTATTTTTTCATGATTTTTGGCACAACCTAACTCATCCAAGTCAATCATATATATTAGGGTTTCACTAATTTAATATAATTTCTTTTTTTAAAACAACCCTCATGAAACCCTAGATCCACATAATATGTCTTTTTACATAAAAATATTATTGTTTAGGGTTTCAAGTAAAATCCTAATTTATTTATATACATTGGGTTGAGTGATTCCCATACTTGCACATATACCTATGTTATATTTCATTCTACCTATTATGTGATTTTTTATTAATTATTTACATTATCTTCTTTGGTGAATTTAAAATGAAATCCAAAAATCCTCTTACCCTTCACCCAGTTAATGAATTTTTATAATTATAATAATGAATGAATAAATTTTCAAGATTTCAAATTAGTACATGAAAATTATTTCATTTATAATGACGATGATGATGATGATGATGATGATTATTATTATTATTATTTTAGGGATGGATATGAGGATTAATATGAACATGACAATGAAAGTGTTGATGAGGATATACTAAATGCATCTTATTCTCTTTCCTCTCCCTTTTATCCTACACTTCAAAATAAAACTAAAAATATAATGCCAAAAGAACCTCTTGTTGTTAGTGATTTGTTCCAATATGATCCTAGTTTTTCAACCAATTTTGCTACCTCCTTATTCAAATTAAAATATTATAAGTGTAATAAATGGAATACACTTTCACATGACTCAAGCATCATAGAAAATATAAATGGATCTTATTTACCCTTCTTAGTTAAATTTGAAAAAACAAGTACAAATGATATTACACCTTTTACCAATATACAAACTACAGTGGATGAAATTATTTTATCACCTTCATTTATATTCCAATCTCAACAAAAGAATCATTTTCCAAATGTTGATGATGTAAATATATCTAAATATTCTCCTACATGTCATAATATGCCAAATAAAAACATGATTACTACTTCTTCTACCCTTGACTCAAAGATTTAAATTAATAAACATACATGCACTGCATCTAGTGTAAACATGCATTGCATTACACCCACACATGATGATATATTGAATAGTAGTAAAAATTTAAAATATTCTCTAACTCTCTCTATTAGTGAGCATGAAAATGATAAATTTTCTACTCTTACTTCTACAAGTGAATTAAACTTTGATTTTCATGAACCTTGGAATAACAATGACTATTATGATTATAGTGAAAAATACATTGAGTTTAAACTTTATAGTTCTTTCCCTAGTTCACCCATATCTCATGTTAAAATTAATGCTAGTTCAAAGACTCAAAAACACACACACACATTCACTTATTCTTATGTTCATAGTTTAAATAGCTTACATTCACATGATAATAATATATCTTCTATCCCATTAATAAGGGATGCTTCTTTACAAATTAATGAAAATAGAGATAACAATGAATCTCCCAACCTCTATAACTACAATAGAACTCATTTCTAATCCTAACTTATATGAGAGTGATAGCTTATTTCCCTCTAACTAGGTCCAATCTATTACCCCTTAAAAGGTTATGATGATCAAACCCAATATCATTTTATGATGTAGTATATTAATGGATAAGATTAATAATACTATTCAAAAATTAAATGAACCCATTGATAATGTTCATATAGTATCACAAGAGGTAATATCATCAATACATGCTGTGGGTGATTTCCAATTAAAAAATACACCATATCACATTAGAAAGTAAAGTTCATCATGCATGGGAGGATTGTAATACCATCAATAATAATTCCATCCCCCATAGAATTTTCAATGCAACATTACCATAAAAGTTATAGATACCAACATTATCAAAGTTTGATGGACATGGATACCTATAATTACATCTCAAATATTACATGAAATCTAAGACACATATAAATATAAATAACAACCAATAAATATACTCAACAAGGGAAAAAATCCACTTCATAGAGAACCTCCTATAGTTAGTAGATCATAGGACACCAATAAAGGCGCTATACAACTTTTAGACAGAGATAGGTATCATGATATCTTACTTACATTATTATATAAGGATATGATCACACTACTTTCTACTCATCACCATCCATCACACTATTTTCACATGATACAAAATAAACCATATTATAATTTTCATAAGATAAATAGAAATTCAAATAAAATTTTATTCACTCTAAGATAATATTGACCAATATGTCAATAGATGCATTACAGAATTTACACTAGGGGCATCGAGATCTCAGTCTCCACAATATCTTAGATAACACTCCTCTATGACTAAGTTATCCTAGGATGTTCCTTTTAAGGATCCATTAGTTACTCATCATATGATCCATGTGGTTTCTAGGATATCTATTTATGAGTGATATCATGTACCATAAAATTACTAGATATGGCCACCAATTTCACAAAGATCCACCTACTTAAAACGACATGATAAAAAATGTAAATTAATTAAATCCCTAGTTATATTGAAATATATGACTAATATATAAAATATATATCAAATAAATTAGGACATAATTTAATAGCTTATTAATATATTTTCCATAGATCAGAAAAATTAGAACATAGTTTAATAGCCAATTAAGATATTTTTCATTAATCACCAAAATTAGGAGATAGTTAAGTAGTTAATTAAGATATTTTTTATAGGTCACAAAAATTAAGACCCAATTCAATATATAATTAATAATTTTTCCAAAAATAACAAAAATTTAGACATAGTTCAATAACCAATAAAGTTATTTGCCAAAAATTATAGAAATTAAGATACAATTCAATAATTGGATCATAGAGATCAAATAATAGTTTTAGTATGATATATGATTAATTTATTTTCTATAGAGTCTACACACATATCTTTTAGTATTGTATCATGAGTAATATTAGTTCTAGAATCTACTTCTACACCAACACAACATGAGCAGTATGGTCACTTTTTCACCATGCCACTTGGGTTCAGATAGTGCATATCATAATTACATGATCCATACTCAGATATCCTATGATACTCATATATAATCCATACTAAAAACTAACATTACTAAACCACCATACATGTCTAATTAAACATTCATAAACAGGTAAACAATATGTTACCATTGTTTATACACAACATATTTCTATATCACCATTTAAAACAATAAATATAATAAAACCAATGAATATGTATGTTGTCACAAATAAATATACAAATATACATGATAACCATATAAAAATAAACATATATATATATATATATATATTTATAACTTGATACATAATTTTAGTAAAATAATACAAGTCACTTAATAATCTAGTCTTTATCACTAATATTAGCTCCCTTTTTATCACTCTCTGATATATCCATACTAGATCTAGAAGATATACTATCTCTTTGATACATTGATTGATACCTATAACCTCTCTCTCTCTCTCTCTCTCTCTCTCTCTCTTATCTCTCTCTCTCTCTCTCTCTCTCTCTCTCTCTCTCTCTCTCTCTCTCTCTCTCTCTCTCTCTCTCTCTCTCTCTCTCTCTCTCTCTCCTATAACACCAAAAACTTGACCAACACCTCTATGTGCTCTCATTATATACATATATAATTGTCCATAATTCTACTACCTACCCCACCTAGAGCATCAAGTATCAATATAACTCCTATTTGTATCTCCATGTGTGCCTCATCCTTATCAATATTTGCTCACATAGATACCATGGTATAAATTGATTATTTATCAAATAAGTGGGCATAAATTTTGACAGCATAAGTGGCCCTCTCCACTAATCCATCATCCATAGCATCATTAAGGATATGTTGTGTAAGAATTTAAAGTGTATACTCAATGATAGTCTCCTAATACTCATCACCACCTAAAATTATACATACAAACATAATACATTATATACCTACCAAAGTAAATATGTAATGAAGTAAACTTAATATACAAATATATGATGGAAACCTACCCTTAATAACCCTAAGGGGATTGATGTCCAACACATCCTCCATGATGATCCCACCTCCTAAGAATAGTGATTCCAATATATGCTCCTTTCACCATGATATGTATGCATTAATTAGTCATACATCATCAACATCTAATATATCAAGCATCAAATCTTAATATTTCAATGGAATTAGAGTTAACTATGTAGATGATGGTTTGGGCCTACTCCCTAGCCTCATTAGATATTGTTAACTCCTTAACCACACTAATGGTGATGGTGTCACATTTTTAGTAACACCAAACTATCACATCACTCATTTATATTAAAACCACTCAAATATATTGACCTAATGATCATGTAACCACCAACTTACTCACAAACATCTTAGTTGGGCACCATCCTTAGGCCATCCCTCATATCTCTTATAGGGTCTCAAGATAATATCTCTAACCATCAACATGTCCAATACCTATCAACATTATATCATGATCCTCTTGGGCATGAAATCCATACTATTCCACCTCTATTCATATGTCAAAGGGTGAGCCCAATCACATCATCAAGGAAATACTAATATACTCACTACTATATGATCATAAGCCCAATAGTGTAATAATGTAGAAAACTTAATATCACCTATACACATCTCTTGAGTGAAGAAATACAAATATTGATATATGAAGGCTATCATAATGTGATCCCATGAGTACATGGTGTCATGATCCTCTATATCTTATACTATCACATGCATCCTATATGAGATAGATACCCTACCCCCATTCATAAAAATAAATAAAGCTTGTAAAATTATTGAAAAATCTTATAAATAACAAACATTAACTATAACAATCAATGACAACAATACATTATTATTACGTCCTACCCAATGAATCCTCGTAAGCATCACCCAAAAATACCTCATGGCTCACTCTATAATTTTAGTCACTAGTGGCCTCCTATAATACTACTCTCTAACTAGTAGTGTGTAACCACAAAATCCTATAGACATCCTCCAATGTGATAGTCACCTCCCCAATATGTAACCAAAATGTACTCCTATCCATGTTCCACATCTCACATAATGTTGTCATCATATGTTTGTCATAGGGTATGGATTCCAATGATGCCACATAACCTAAATTGGATCTATCTACCATAACTATCTCATTTTTCAAAGAAAATCCCCATAAAGAATACATCATGTAACAACTCCATAACTCTCTCATACACATATAAACCTATAAAATACAACCAAATATATCATTATCATTATGAATTAATAGATAAATATATATCAACCATAAAACACCAATAAGAAAAAATAAGCACTAAAAACTTGGCCTAGTGGACACTAAAGTTGCATATGGGACAGTAGTGCTAGATAGTATCACCCTACCTAGGACACTAGAACCATGTCCTAAAAACTAGTGACATTCTCAAGGTAGTAATGCCACATTTCATAAAATGGTCCTAAACTACCAAATTTTCACCAAAAATGATAGAAAACGTACTAAATATGTCAAAATCAGGGGATAAAATAGATCCCTTATTAGGGAAACCTCATCCCTAACCTAGATAAGTGCCTCCACCTCTTCATATTAGGTCACATTCATTCCTCATTTCCTCTACAAGATTTATAGCTTAGATAAAATAATCACTATGAATTTAAATTATTCAAATAATTTTAAAAACTAATCAACCAACTTATATAAGACACATTTTACAAATACCACCTACCTAAGGTTGACCTTGCATACCAATTTCACCAACTAATACCAATTTCTTCCAAATATGATATCTAGAGAACCATATCTCTAATTTGTGATATGATTCTTATGTATGGGATGTGGCCCCAATGTACCTCACCCTGTATTAGTTACACTAATGTCCAAATCAATTTCATCTTCAAAAAATAAAAAAACCTATATTTCCTCAACAAAATCAATATAGATTAAAGTTATATCCTACTACCAATTTAAAAACAAGCAACTCCATTACAATTGATAAATTTATCAAACTCCCCAGAAAACTATCACTACCATACTAACTGATATTGATTTTTGTTAGACACCCTTACTATAATTTCATCTCTGTCACCAAAAGGGGTAATATACACACTATTTATATAGATTCGTATAGATATATATATATTGGTTTAGATACAAATTCACAATGATAGACATATTGGTTTAGATACATAGGTTTACTCAGATATACAAATATTTAAATACATAAGTTTTCTCAAATATACATATATTCAAATATATAGGTTTACTTAGATATATGGATATTTAGATACATAATTTTATTGAAATATACAAATATTTAGACACATAGATTTACTTAGATATATAGATATTCAAACATAGTTTTACTCAGATTTATAGATTTTTACATATATAGATTTTTATATATACATGTTTACTTAGATATACAGATATTTAGATACATAGTTACATTACTCAAATATTAGATTTAGGGGCATGATGTAGGGAATAGTTCCTTGATCCCATAGGGATCCACGAAATTATATAGATGGAATGGTAAGTTATACCATTCTCTATATGTTGAGGTTAACATACCCCTATTTCTAAAAAATGAGGACCTTTGTTCAAGTTTTATAAATTGTGTTATAAATTGTTAATTCAAGTTGATCAAAGTGTATTATTTGAATATCATGGTTCTCATTCAGATTAATGAACATTTTTACATATCATATTTGTTTGACTTCGTCCAATGTTTCTAACGTTTGATTCTTGTGTTCCCATGTTGTAGGTTTGATGAAGTTCTATTTGAATAAACGGAGTTCAGGGTTTATGTTTCAATGTCAAATTAATCCTTAGTGGGTTAAATAAAATGATCTCATTTTATTCTTATATATTAATCTTTGTTATTAATTTATTAATTAAATACATGTTTAAATGATGTTTAAAAACATTATTCTAATTATTTTAGCATAAGTTTTTATTTTGAAATGGGTTCATATTTAAATGGGGTTCTTTTTAAAATGGATTCAAATTTACACATGAACATTTTATTATATTTTAAACCTAGTTTAAAATTTAGTCTAAGATTTAATCATGTTTATTAAAACAACTAAAACTTTAGTCTAAAACTTTGTCCTAAGTTATTTATACTCCTAAACCCTTACCTTACTGATTTTATTATTGGTAGGAATGTATTAAACATAGTGTCACCAAGTGGAAAGATCTAAGGAACTCATATAAAATATCAATGGTGCATGAGAAATTTCTCAATTCAAAATGTCAAAGACCCAGAGGAGAAACACAATAATGGAAAGTGTCACAATATCAAAAAATCCAAAATAAATAAATAGCATGTGGATATAAACTAGAGTCAATAAGTTAAGCTTGGAGATTGATGGTGCATGTTTAATACAGTAATGGAGATTTGATAGTGAGAAAAGGTTAAAAATTCAAGGGAAATGAGAAGTAACATGAGAGTGAAAAGTGTCAAAATCTTAACAAGTCATCAATTAGATCAATATCTCACATTTGATCTTGTATATAAAGATAGAGATCAATGGTTCATGTTTGATCGTGCATTCAACAGATCAAATACTTGTCAAGTATAATCCCACAAAATTAATATTAATGGCCTATACTTTATTATAAATTCAAGATCAATGGTATGAGTGGAGTAAAAAATTCAAAGATACTAGATCAAACAAGATGTTACCACATGGTGTGAGAGCGTATAAGCAATTAATACTATTTGCAAGGTATACAAAGAGTAAAACTACCAAGTGTCCCGATCTTGGAAGCTTAGATTGAAGATCAATGGCTAGTAGTAAAGTGAGGGCAAAAGAAATACTTAATATATCAATGGTATGAATTTTATTGATCTTCAATATTGTATGATGTAATTACATGTGTCTAAAAGTGATAAATAATCACATTTTAAATAAATAAACAGCATGACATGGTAGTTCCACATAGGTAGAACATGTCATACTAGAAGATATTATGGACCCAAGCATGTAGAAGGTATAAATGCAAAATACAAATGAAATATAAGTCATCAAATCTCACATTTCAAACTATTTTATGATCATTAGAGCTTTGTGTAAACCTCTAAAAGCCCTAGAGTGTACAAAAAACCCTAGATTCTATCTAAATTCACTATGATTGAGCTGAGAGGAGTTGAACTATTATGTGAAAAAGATAATTAAATTGGAATCATATAAATAGTGACTCATAAACATGTTTCAAATCAATAATTTAAACTATATCTATCCTTAGATGTAGAAGGTTTAGTGTTTAAGGACACCGAGTTTGTAGCCACTTATTTGAATACAAGGGATAATAATTGCTTCAAATTATTGTGGATAATTGAAAACAAACCAGTTATCACCAAGGAAAAATAAAATATCCTCCTAGTAAAGAGACTTTAATATGACATTATATCCATCTAGATGACTATATTTCACTATGCATCTACTAAACTAGAGGTAGTTGATTGCATTTATGTTCCTGGTCCCATTTTCAAAGTAGATAAGCTAGATAAGGGTATGTTGATTAATGAAGTTGAGTAAAATTTATTACATATCCCCAATTGCATTTGAGTCTTACTAAAAATTTTCCAAGCCCCAAATTGACCTAACCTCCATTAATTCATGGCCAAATCAACACAACATTTTGGATACCATAACTAGGTGGTTAGAACTTGATAACCGAGTTATTATGGATCTTACTAATAATATCCCTATCAATTAGTTTAGACCTGAAGTTAGGATGGTAATGACAATGCCAAATAAGTTGTATGGGTGTGTAATTATAGCATATGTAGATCTACTATGGGTGCCTATGGTGTAGTTCATCATTGAAAAAGTAATGGTTCTTCCATTTGGGTGAGATACTTAACATCTCCCTAAGTAGATAGATATGTGAAATTAAGAATAAGAAGACTAATTTTTATATGATGTACTATTTACTATATGCCCTATGTGTAACTATAAATATTCCCAATCAGAGAGAATTCTCTCTAAATGGTACTCAAAATATTTTCAAATATTATTCTAAATTACATATCTATAAGTATATAGATCACATCTAGTTCATTTATGATTGTGTCTACCTAAGTGAAGCTATAACTAGTATTCCTATGGAAAGAGTAAGCCCTTTGATCAATAAATCTATTGAAGCAACATGGGACATATGTTTGTAGCCTAACCATATAGCTATAAGGATTGAAGTAACTCAACATGCCCCTCTCAAATTGCCAATCCATATACCTGATAAACTAGTAAAATAAGATGTGGCCTACTAGCTCTTCCATGAGATAGATGGAATTTGTAAAACTAAGAGAAAGGGACTCCTACATAGTTTCCCTATGATAATTGATAAGACCACTTTAATATAGTGGGATCACATTAAAGTTGCCTCAAAGTATAGGTTGTCTTTCAATTTTCTAATTGATGATCTTAGACAATGGGATCCTTATGTAAAGGTTAAGGAACATTTGAAACTCAAAGGTATCTTGAGTGTACCATATGATCATGAGCCTATTTCTTTTGATTTTATATACACCAAATCATCCTCATATTTTTAAATGACTACAAGATTGAAGGAGAACAACATAAGACCCAAGTCTAGATTTGATAGGGACCAAAAAATGAAGGATAGGTGGTAATTAGGCCCAAGGAAGTATCATTTGATCAATGTGGGTTATTCTAAGCTTCTATCAACATAGACACTAACATACCATAGGCATAAGGAGAGAAATATAGATGAAATTGCTTCTCTTTCATCAATTTATAAATCTTCAAAAGCATTAGAGAAATATTTACCTTAGGTGGAGGTACATATGATAGCATTGGACCCCAATGAATCCATTAAAGTTACACTTGGGATGCCATTTAGGAATTATGAGATAGATTCAGATGAAAAGGTAAAGGAATTGATTAATATATTGATAGAGGACCAAATTCTTGATTATAAAACAATTAGTTTATCCCATTTAAATATGGTTTTGGTAATATTGATTGAGAAGACCAAGGATTTGAACGAATGGTCCAAAGGCATGAGGATCTTTCAAAGGATTTAAAATAGTTGGAAAACTAGATGGTGCATATTCTAGGTGGCTTGATCAAAGACCCAAATACCCTTAGTCCCATTGGCTTGATAATAGATGAGGAATTAAAACATAGTTATACTCAATTCATGAAAGAAGTGAAGATAAAAATCCAAGGCACAACAAGGGAAGATAATAAAATAGTCATGGACATGATCTTATGTATAGCAAAGAAAACTGGGGATGCTAGGAGTATTAGAGAGGCCTTAGGCATAGATGACAAAGACTTCAAAGGAATAGAAGATTAATAAGAAAATATTTTCATGGATTCCATCATAAACTTCAAGTTGATTAATGAATGACATGATAAGGAAATTAAGATCTTGGAGCAAAGGAAAAAGGCTAAAATTGGAAGAGCTTCTCAAAGTCAATTTTTTTGACTTAGTATATTCATTTTGTAACAAAACATGTATATCATTTGAAAAGAGAATATTATATTTTTAAAAATCATGTGAATATTTTAAAGTTCATTGCTTATAGGTTAATCAATCTATAAAGTGTCTAATTTTAGAATGTTAAAGGACAACTATCCTCAACACTTGTTCAATTCTCATTTGATATGACAGACCGACATACCTCAATGTCTTCTATAAAATGGGTATTGCCATTTGTAAAAGGGATGGGATTTTAGACCAAAAAATACTTTTTAAATTTAAATAAAATTAATGAAAGCAAGATAATTATTCAAGGATTGTCTTGTATTTGTTTGTGTAATTTGTTATCATGGTTACTTCCTCAACTATCTAGTTTGATGTTCAAATGTAAATGGTGTTTATGGATTCTAGATGTGTATATTTGAATGCATAGTTTTCAATTTGTTCTTATGATATATTGATTTAAATATATTAGATTTATTTCATTTTCCTTTATTTTATTGTAGATGTGATAATGCAATTTGCTTGTGGAAGTAAATCTTAAAAATTAATCTAGTTTCTTATTTGCATTGTTTCAACTATTCTTAAATATTTTCTTAGTATATGATAAGATTTGTGTTGTTGTCTATTTCATGTCATATATTGGTTTGAGTGCATGTTTCGATGAAATTTAATATTTTTCATAATGTTTGGATTGAATATCAATAATATCTTTCTTCTCTACCCTACCCTTCCTTTTGCTCATTTTTTAATCAAATCACTATAGGTCAGCTTTCATTGTAAATATACATGCTAGGTTAGAATCTAGACTTTAGTTTTTGATCATAATTTACTATACTTAGTGAAAATTAATATCATCTTTCACAATCAAGATTTAATACCATGGTTTCTCCCAACAACCAATTATATTATCATTTTGTGAGACAATTAATTGCTTTATCACTATTCCACCAAAGATCTTAGGAAGATAACAACTAGCTACTCATGTAATAGATTATTTGGATCTAGAAATGATAAGTGTTTTAAACACTATTTAAACCCTTTGATACACTTTTAGGCATAAATATGTGACATTTCACTAGTGCTAGAAGGAGGGCCTTTAACTAAAACTTGGTGAATTTGAAATACATTAGCTAATTTTAGTGAATTTTGTTGAAAGATCAGTTGATTATTTACATATTTATGTTGTTCTTAGCTCAATTATGTAAATATAATTGGTATTCATGGTTTTATACCAATATTTAGGCTTATGTAGCTGAAGATATCTATTATTTAAAGATTTATGATAAATTATTGTAAAGTTAGCTTAAGCTTTGTAAATCTGATGTGTTTGAGGTTAGTGATAGCAATTTTGTTCAAATATTAGTTGGTTATTTTCAAATTTAGGTTTATTTTAACTTATAAGTGTGAGGATCACTCGTATTCATAAGTTTGGAAGTATATTTAAGCTAATTCACTTAAAGATAAGTGTTTTTTGAAAATATTTGTATGAATTTGTACAAAATTTGGTTAATGTGTAAACTTAATCATTGTTATTTATGAAGATAAATTTTATACATCATGTTTTGAATAGGATTGAGATTTCACAAGATAGAACTACCAAGAATAAGTATAAGACAAGACTACCTCTTCTTTATTTGAAAATTCATAGGAAACAAAAAGCAGATAAAGTTAAACATAAGGTTTATAAATCTCAACCTACTTCACATGTTCATGTTGCTCCTATGTTCAATGCTTATCAAGGTATGTCTTGGTTAGGTGGATATTCCATCAATGTGTTTGGTCAGTTACTTGACATCTAAAAACCATAAGAAATATTTATCTTCTTTCATTACTAATGGTGTGGTTACTACTGAAGAACATATCAAGTATTTTAAGGCTACTTTAAGATTATTGAATGCAATTCAGGAAGATATTGTTTTAAGGTTGTTCCCTTTTACATTAAAATATTTTGCATATGATTGGTTTCTTAACCTTATTAATAATTACATTACTAGTTGGAATGATTTCAATAGTATTTTCATTGATCAATTTGGAAAGATCATCAGTCCTTGTGTCCTTTATCAAAAATTTACTATGGTTAAAAGAGATTCACGTGAAACCATTAGAGCTTTTAATGTTAGATTAAAAAATATGTTTAGTAGAATGATATATCCCTATAAACCTAATGAAGCTTTATCCTTATATATTTATAAGGATTCTTTATATCTATTGACTTCTATTTTTCTAAAAAGATCTATTGGAGTTATCTATATATTAGCCTTGGCTTATGCTAAAGATATGAAAATAAATGATCAAATGTAGCCCCAGGGTTGACTACATATTCTATTCTTTCCTAATTGACCTGCATTGCATTTTATTTCAAATTCTAATCATAACATGCCTTCCTTAGATCAAACACCAGTGTTGAATCAATTACCTTTGAGTCATGCTTATCTTGGTCAAAACCTAGGATTCTTAAATAAAATTCAAAGTGGATCTCATCCATTAGATCAAATAGATACGATTCTAACATCTAGTATTATTAGTACTCAAGTTCATAATTCAGAAGCACCTAAGATTGAAAATGACTCCATACTCAAAATGGTTCAAAAACTAATCATTAATTTTATTCATTTATAATGACAAGTAGGTAATGCTAAGGAAAATTCTAATAGAATTCATTCTTATCAAACATTCAATAGACCTAAAAACAAATTTCATAATAGTAACAATAATAACAATAAAAATTAGTCATCTACAAATAAAAACACTCCTAAAATAAACATTTGTGATGTAGCTTTAATTGAATATCACAGAGTTCATAACACTTAAAAGCATGGTGAATTGGATTATATAAAATTTTGTAATGATTTTGAGTTATTTAAAGATTATTTAGATACATTTAAAGGTAGACCTAATAAATATAATAATTCAGGTACATCTAGTTCTTAAAACATCTAAATATGTTGTTAGAACTCTCATGGTGGAGACTTTTTATTTCCCATTCTAAGATGAGAATGAACATGAGGATACCATAGAGGAGATTCATGTTTTTAAATAGTATCTGAAGAAGACATATCCACTAATGAATAGATAATTAAAAAAACCTTTAACTAGTTCTACTCCATCAAACAACTTTGATACTCATCTTGATCCTCAAGCAAACAATAATCTAGAACCTCCAAAGGGAAGTACCTCGATAAATAATGTTGATTCATCTAGTTCTTCTACTAGGAGTGGATTAATATAGTGAAGTATATGAATAATATTAAAGATAATATCACTTTACTTGAATTGACTCAAATTACTAAATAAAGAGACTTATTGCTTGAATCTTTATCTAAAAAACCTAGAAAATCACAAAAGGATATAAATGAAAATGTAGTGATGTACAAGAAAAAAGTAGAGGTTCCACCTTTATTAATAAAAATTAGGGTTTTTCATAAAAACTTACATAATTATTTGTTAGATTCAAGTGCCTTTGAAAATATCATGCCAAAGGTATTTGTGAGAAGCCTGGTTTAACTCTAATAAAGTCTAATAGAGTAGTAACTCAATTAGATAAATAAATATTTAAAGTAATTGGTGAATTGTTGAATGTTCATATTTAGCTTTCTTCGGAGCTAAGGATACACAAATTCATATATATTAAGGTCGTGGACATTATAGATGCCAATGGGATGTTGCTGAGTAGAGATTAGACTAAGTCTTTAAATGGATACATGTCAGCTGACTATTCTCACATGTGGCTTCTATAGAAGGGAGTTCCCAATCAAACTCTAATTTCAAGGGAGCCAAAAAATTAAACATATTATCACTAAATATAATGAATCGAATGAAAAGCTCAACATGTTAAATTTTGATTTAGGAGTTTACGCTCTTGTTACCCATTGGGTATGTGACTCTACAGATTCTCATGATATTCCTAGACTTTAGAAATTTTATATTGATGGTGATAGATGTAAATATGGATTTGGAGTAGGAATTATTCTAGTCAATCCCATTGGGAAAGAATTTAATTCTTCTTATAAATTTCAATTTTATTGCACTATTAATTTGGTAGAGTATTAAGCATTAATATCAAGATTACAATTTTGTATCAAACACAAGGTTGAGGAACTACTAGTATATAGTGATTATAAACAAGTAGTAAATTATCTAAGAAGTACAAATTCAAATTGTCTTATCTTAAAAAATATAAGTTTAAAGTGTGGGACTTGATGGAATATTTTTATGTTTTTAACATTGTTTCAATTCCTAGATAAGAGAACCAATCTATTGATGAACTGGATTTAGCTACAGTCAACCTTATGCCAAATGAATATTTAAAAATAGAAAACTTTAGCATTGAATCGATTTAGTGTCCCTCAATTTTAGACAATGTTAATCATTTTAAAGTGTTTAGTGATCAACAAATCATAGACTTCATGAACAACTTAGAAGTATTTGAGTCTCATATTATTGATGAGGTCAATGAGAATTCTCTTTATGAAGACAAAATTGATGACAAGGTGATATAATTGAATGACAATAAAATTTCCAAAGGCATCATTTCCTTAGAAACACTATTTAATGAAGATAAACTAGCTAAAAATGTTAAAATTACTAGATTAAATGTATGACATAGGAATTCAAGGTTAACCTCAGCTAGTAAATATTAGTACAACCTATACAAATTAAGAATCTATAAAGGCTAAATAATTGTTGACCAAGTACAAAGATGTCATTGCATGTGCCTATGAAGACTTGAATATATTTTATCATAAAGTCATTACCCATACCATTCCATTAAAATAATCTTGTAAGCATTTTAGATAGAAGAAAAGACTAGTCAACCCTATTTTAGAACCTTTAATCTATAAAGAGGTCAAGAATGTATTGGATGACAAAATAGTTTTTCTCATTAGACATTATAATTAGGTAGATAACTTAGTAATAGTTAGAAAGAAAAATAGAGAAATTAGATTATGCATAGACTTTAGAAATTTGAATAGATATTCTGAAAAGGATAATTATCCTTTACCATCCCTTGACCATGTTATCTAAATTATTAGTGGTTTTGTTATGATGTATTTTTTTTTATGGTTTTTAAGGTTGAAATCAAGTACTTGTAAACAATAAGGATATAATGAAGACTGCATTCACAATGATGTGGAACACTTTTTCCTATAAAAGAATGCCTTTTAAACCAATAAATGTAGGAGTAACTTTTCAAAATGGTATGGACCATGATTTTCAAGGTCTCATACGTAAGTGCATATATGGATTATCTAAATTTGTTTTATAACAATAGGGAAGACCATATTATAGTTTTACAATAGGTATTTTAACATTTTAGAAGGTATGAAATTTCTCTTAATCCTAAGAAAAACATTTTTATGTTACTTAAGGGAAATTACTAGGATATGTTATAACCTAAGATGGGATTTATATATATCCTGATAGAGTTAATGCCATATCCAAAATTGAACCCCTTAAGAGTAGAAAAGAATTAAAGTCTTTCTTTGGGAAATTCAATTTTGTGAGAAAGTTCATTTTTGGTTTTGTAGAAAATGTGAAGACAATTAATGACATGTTGAATAAGGATGCCAAGGTCATATGGAATGAACAAGAAATGAAAGACTTCAAGGACATTAAAGAAGTAATAGGACAGGCACCGATCTTGATAAGTCTTGATTTCACAAAAGATTTTTATTTTTATTCTTTTTTCTTTAGAACATACTATAGCTATTGTTTTAACTCAAAAAATACATAAATATAATCATCTAATTTCATTTATGAGAACTAATTTTAATAATGATAAGTTCAATTATTCTCTATTTGATCAATAAGCAAGTTCATTAGTTAAGGTAGTTAAAATGTTTAGACACTATATTTGTAGGAATAAAGTGTATGTAATATTGATAGACCCTACCACTAAACTAATGCTTAGTCAATGTGATTTGAGAGAGAGAAGAGGTAAATGGATATTTATACTCCAAGAGTACTATATTGAAATAAATGCTATCAAATTAGTGAGGTGTCAAGGATTAATTAAAATGATTAATAATCCTAATCTTAAAGTGAATGTCATGTAGGTTGATAAATAATAATTCCAACTAAGTCAATGGTATGATGCAATTATTCATATTCTAATCAATGGTTCTTCTCCTGTAGGATTGAGTAAAGAAAAAATAAGATCTTTGAGTCTCAAGGCAATAATTTATTGATCAAGGATGGGGTAGTATTTAGGAATAACTATGAAGGTATATAATTGAGATGTGTTTCAAAAGAAGAAGCAACTGAGATCTTAAGTAATTTTCATGAAAAACTTGGAAGTGGACACCCCTATAGGAAAATGAAAACTCATAATATCTTGAGGCTAGGATATTATTTTCCAAAAATATTCAAGGATGCACATAAACATGTTAGATAATGTCATCAATGTCAGATTTTCAACACTAAATAACCAAAAGTAGTTATGCCATTGAAGCTAGTTCTAGTTGACAAATTTTTTGCTCAATGGGGTTTGGATTTTATAGGGGTGATTAACCCTAATTATTTATATGGAAATAAATATTTTCTTACTACTAATAATTAGTACACAATATGGATAGAGGCATTGGAAACAAAATAATGTAGAATCGAAGATGTAATCAAGTTCTTGGAAGAAAACATTTATACTAGATTTGGGACACTAGTATCATTAGTTTGTGATAATGGATCAACCTTTATATGTATTGAGATGAATGAGTGGGAGTATGATAATAACATAATTCTTAAATTTTCATAAAATCATTACCCTCAAGGTAATGGATTTTTAGATTCGATAAATAGAAATTTGATGAAATCAATCAAAAAGTCTACATCTCAACAATCGAGAACATGAAATAAATTAATTATATATGATCTTTGGGAAGATATAAATAGAGTAAAAGAATCCCTAAAAGAATCACCATTTATTTTGGTATATGATTAAGAACCAATATTTCCAATTACTCTCAAGTTTCCAACCTACAAGTTCATGCAATAAGATATGGAAGAAGATCAGGAGTATGCTAATTCAAGGTTGCTTAACATCATTAAAATAGATGATGCAAGGGAAGAATCATATGAAAAATTTAGCAAACATCAAACCATATTAGTTTGACAAGCATTCAAAGATTAAATTGTTTAGCTATGGAGACCTAGTTATCCTTTGTGACAAAGCCTCAAAGACAAAAGGAAAACATAATAAATTAATTCCTTTGTTGATTGACCCTTATCAAATTATTGAGACATTAGGAGACAACACCTTCAATCTCAAAGACTTTCAGGGAGTAAATTTCATTTTGTCAACTAATGGACACTACCTCAAGCACTATTTATCTATCATCCCACCTCAATTTTTTATGGAGTAACTTTTAAGACTAGTGAGAGTTAGTGTAGGTATGATTAGGTTAGCCCCTTTTCTTTTTCCTTATTTTTAAATAGTGTTGATACATATTTGTTTACTTTTTGTCTGATTTTCTTGTTATGTGTTCATTTTCCTTCTTTTGTTCCCTTCCTTTCAATAAGTCTTTTCCAAGATAGTTTTCAAGTTCCAATACATGTAGTTGCTCAAAAGAGCTTCTCAAATCAAGAATGTAGGTATGAACATTAAATATTAGTTGATCATTGATTTTGTAAATTAGAGTTTGATGTTATGATTTTGAGTAATTGGTGAGGATTGATATATAAGTTAATTATTTTTTAAAATCTTAAACCTTGTTCTAATATAATTTTGGTTCTCATAAGGATTACTCCATGCCCAATGGACTAGACAAGGAAACATGGTCTAGGTTCTCAAGTATAGATGGCATGCTTCCCTATGAGTCACTATAAATGTTGGCTAATTTTGGCCCACATGCCAAGATTTTACCTAGATAGCTTAGTTGAGTAGATTCCTACTTGAAATGGAGGATCTGAACAAAGTTCTAGATGGAATGAGTGGTCTAAATATCTTATGTTACTCACAAATATTTTGAAAAAAATTAAGTTATCTTAAGGTTTAATTTGTTGATATTTGAGGAACAAGTTTGAAATCAGGTTTTCATGGTGTCTAAGTAGTCAGGATCATAGAATGAGTTCACATAAACCTCAAAAAATCATTGGAGATTTTAAGGATTAATCAAAATCTCATAGAAAATTTTTAAATGAACTAGACCATCACTAAGATGTCACAAAAAAATGAATAGGTTGGTTCACTTGTACATTTTATAAGTATGCTTAAAAATCCTCATGGGGACAAAGGATCACATGGAATCAATGCCCTTCATTCCTTGATATTTCTTTATAAATTGCATGTCTCAATGAGTTCTCTATCTTGATATATAAGTCTTCAAAGTTTAGCTTATAGAATGAAACATTTGTGTGGACATCAAATTTAAGCCACAATAAATAATCTTTGGGGTTCAAAATTGATACGGGTGCACAAAAATCAATTATGGGTATGAAAACATCAAATATAAGACACAAAAAATAACCATTGGGTTTAAAAATGGAGACAGATGTATAAACATCAATGCTGGTCATTTAGACATCAAATGATAGGTGCATAGATGTTAAATTTTAACCATTAAAAATAACCATTGGGATTCAAAATGGAGACAGGTGCATGGAAACCAACGATGGTCATGTGGACATCAAATGATGGGTGTGTGGATGTCAAATTTAAGATATGAAAAAAAACCCCTTGGGTTTAAAAGTTATAAGAATTTCACATAGACATCAAAGACATTCGTATAAACATCAAATATGAACACATAGACATTAATTTTGGGCCTCATGAATTATCTATTTGAGTTCAAATGGTGGGTCCTAGTAAGAGCAAGGGATCATGTTCAATTTTGCATCAAATATATTTATCACATGGGTAGGTTAACAATTTAAAAAGGGTCCCCATGTAGATCTAAGGGCTCATGTTTGATCATACCAAATAGGATCAATTGTGTAAGTTAAAGTCAAAAAGTTAGTGGATCTAGATCAAGGGCTCATGTTCATTTATAATTCATGATCCAATAGTGTGAGTAAGGTTGATAGGTTAGTGTATCTCAAGGATGGATGAGAGGTTACCACATGTCATAATATTGTTAGGTTCTCATGAAAATCAATAGCTCATGTTCATTTCATACAAATCAAATCAGTGAACGAGGTTCAAAGTCAAAAGACTAAGGTATTTTCAATGGGAGGTTAAACATAGGACCAAGGTTGAACCAAGGCAAGAAGGTCTTGTAGGGGTCATTATTCTACCATTATATCTTGGATAAATGATATTAAAGGGATAGACTAATGTAGTAAGTATGCTCAATGATAAAGAGGCACCATTGAAGTTAAACAAACACTTGTAGTTCAAAGGTTTGTGGCATACAAGGTTCATTCTGTAACTATGTTTGCCATTACTTAGAGAAAGATCCCTCTATATATAATGAGATATTAGTTTCTATAGATGATCAGAGGCAAAAGTAAGTCTTTTAGACCTAATAAATATCAAAAGAGGCTATATAGTCTATAGGTCTACATCGATATAAGAGGCTACATGAAAACCAATAAAAGAGATTGGCTTTATATTTATAGAAAAGATTTGGGCCCAAATTTGATCAAGGGTAGATATCTATGATTATGAAGATGGTCCTCATCCTTCAACATGGTCATATTTTTGACAAGTATCCATATAAAATAGATAGGGCCATGATTCTATCAGATCCATGAACATGAAATTTTTGTCTTCAGTGGGGGATGTCATGAAGGATCAAATAAAAGGATCTAGTGGTTCGAACTTATAGCTAAGATAATTCAATGCATCCTCAAAGATTATTGGGAATTTTCCACTTATCAAGCTAGAAGTAGTATCTTGATTAAACAAAAAGGTGGAATCTCAAGCTCAATTAGTGATCCAGGATGATGTGTTCTCTCTCTGATGGTGTGCTTCCACATTATTTCTCTCTCCCTTCTCATATATATCCTAGTCTCAATCCCATTGAGGGGGCTCCTAGCCCTTAGAATTTTCCATTATTTTTTGGGATAAGGATACTCATTGAGACTCTTAAAAAAGTGTGTTCATTTGATATGGTTAAGCCATGTCAAAATATTTTAAGAACTACCTTTTGAAGTAATATGATGAACTCTTTGCCTACCTCTTACTTTTGATTAGTGCTTAGTATGCTTGGGTATGATGAATTTGTGAAGGAAAATCTTCCTAATCCATTGTCATTTTTATTGCCTCTTCAAGGGTGTTTTCAAGTTATTTTTAGGTCTTAATTAGTGCTCTATTTGAACCTATTCTATGAAATATTAATGCAATTCATGAGATTATGAGGTTGTGTGAGCTATAGTTGTCTTATGTTGATCTAGTGTAGGTTCAAGCTTATACGAGTGTATATTTAACTTTGGTGCGTCACCCTTATAGTCTTCTTAGGATACCTTAAAACCTTTATAACCCTTTTATCAATGATTTTCACTAGTTTAAATGAGCATCAAGAGGAAGCTGACCTTCTTTGGAGGTTTAACCCCATTATAGGTGATCCATAGCCTAGGTTTGTTCCCATTGTGTATCTCAATTAGAGTGAGCTTGAATAACTCTATCCAAGGGTGAAAATTGAGCCTAAAACACTATTACTAGTATTTTATTTGTGTTACTACCTATCATCCCTATGGTTTTAATTCCCTAACCTTCTGCCATGTTTTTACTTTGTTCTTGTGATCCTTTAGCCTTATCTGTCGATAGTTTTCCTTTCTTTGTGTTGTATCTCCTTGGAGTAATGGTGAGGATTTATTTACCTTTTAGGGTTCCCTATGGATTTCCTCCTTCTACTATTTTTAGTCCCCCTATCCCTTCCCTCAACTCATCAATTTATTATTTGAAATTGTTCCATCTATGACACCAACTACCTATTCAATCTATATAGATTGTCATGGATCTCAATTATATTTTTCCTATGGCCCTTTAGAAGCTAAGTTAAATAATTATCCCTACTCTAAACCTATACTACCTTTAATTAATGTATTTTAAATTTAGGTTCTTTGATGCCTTATTGTAACTAAAGACTTATGTTGACTTTATTTGTTTAGCTATTCTACAAGGGAGAATGATCCTGTGCTTTTGTTTTTTCCTTCTTTCCTCCCTTCCATGGGTGAGATAGGTGAGTGGAAGGAGTGGCCTCACTTTTTATTCCCTTAACAATAATATCCTTGTCAAAGTTATTCTCTCTATTAATTTCCATTATATTTATTTCTTGGCTTCTAATAGGAGTCACTCATTTAGTGATAAGGATATTTAATCCTTGGTGGATTATGTCAATTGTGGTTTTTTTTGGAAGGATAGGATTATGAATTATAGAGACATGAGGAAATACTATGAAAAACTAATCTGATGGACTTTGAAATGGTTTAATAAAAATAAGTGGTGTGAATTTCATTGACTATAAGCATATGTTAAACCATCTTTTCAAAAGGTTGGATCTTAGAAAACCCTCCTTGTCCATATGGTAGATGGTGTTTGTCTCTAAGAATGCCTACATGAGCTCTTATTTCCATTGCTTATCTTTGAATTCCTTTGTTCCCTCACATAACATGCTATTAACATCCCTAAAATATTACTTAGAGACTTATATGGTAACTCCCCTAAAGGTTACATGAAACTATTTATCGGCCATCACAAAATCCTTAGCCTTAATCTCATCATGCCCTTCAATCATAAGCATGAACTCCACGAGCCTACCCTTCTATAACTTCCTAAATTTTTTTGGTTAGCTTGGACTTAAGCATAATATATTGGTTTGAAATGATCCCTATCTCCTCCCATGTTGTTATTATTTATTTTTATACACTAAGGGTTGTAGTGGGCCATGTAGTGGTTTAACATTCCATTATTTTGTTTTATTCCCTATCTATTGGTAGGATCCTTTTTGAAGTGATGTATCTCATTTTTGGGTTAAAATTTAATGTCATTATTATGAAAAAAAATTATTTAAAACATTTTTTTAATCATGATTGATACTCTCACATGTGTCCCTATTGAAAGGTTACAGAGCCTATAGTTTTGCATCATTATCAATCAAGGAAATGATACGAGATGGGATGTTTAGGGCTCTAATCCATGTAAAGATTTTCAAGCTAATTACACTCATATTTTTGAGGCTTTCCACGACCATGTTACCTTATGAAAATATGTGTGAGATCATACACTCAATTGAGTGAAAGAAACATCTAATTTCAGCTATGATTTGGTTGATTATGTGGGATGGTTGAACCTTTTCTGATAGGGTATTTATTATGGTGAGCAAGTCCCCTTCTATATCTAGTTTAGGTATGTTTAGTTGGATAGCTAATTGGATGCCCCATAAGGTATATTTAGATTTTTATACATGTTTTTATTATATTCCCATTATCCTTTATAGGATGCAGTTACTATCCTTGACTCATTCTTGATGAGATTGCCTGCCCACACCCTACTAGGATTTACTTTATATGCTCCATTGAAATTTAGCTTTAGCCACTTCTTAGGGGGTGATCCAATTTCATTATATTCTTGTGCAAATTATTCTTAATGGGAGGGTGTGTGAGATTCCACTTATCAAGTATGACCTACTCTACCTCAAAATCTCCTAATTTATTATTCAACATTCCCATATGCCAATTCTTCATGATAGCATATTGGAGTTTGTAGAAGGAATTTGATGGGTTGGAAAATTTAGAGCCAAATATGTGTGTGGTTTTTTGGACCAAATAAGCTAAAAAACATGGGGGAGGGAAATAAATCATAAGAAGGCTAAGGAGGGGAGCTTCTAGGGGGTTTTACATTGGATGATGAGGTCTAAGATTAAATAGGTATTAATCTAAGATAAGTTGAAATATTGAAGGATAATATTTTAGACCTAGGCTCCAAATGGATAATCAAGGAACAAATGACTCATAGATTCCCACACTAAGTTTCAAAGATCACATCTATTATGGATGGTCATCCCCCACTTTTCTAGATTGTCAATACCAAGAATTTTTCCAAAGTGTCTAATACTAAATAAAATCTACAACTATGGTGCTTATATATATATATATATATATATATTAAATTTAAATTAGTATATTATTTGTGCATAAGCAAAAATTGTGTAAGTGATAAATCTGATAGTCATGTTATAATTAAACATGGTGAAATTAAATAAAGGACTCAAAACTAACATGACTAGAATTAAGATGGTGTAATAATAGTTAGACCACTATTAGACTATCTCAATAATTTTTAAAGTGACAAAACCTCAAGAAATAGAGATAAATGAAATGTGTGAATATTTTGAGGCAAAAAATGATGACTATGAAGATTTTCATGAGTTAATGATTATAGTCAAAAGGTTATATGAGGTATAATATAAATGAAATTACAACAATAATATCTTGATTTGAACCAATGATCTATATTTTTTAAAACATGGTAATACCATTATCATACAAAGCTTCTATAAATATTAAGTGTCTACATGAGTTAGCATAAGATCTAACCTTGAAACCTCTTAGCCTTAGGTGTCTAAGTCCTACTTTGGTTTTGATATGGAGAGAATAAAGTTTCTTTTGTTAATAAGAAATTTTAGATTAAACTTTAACTATGGGTTAGATAAACCCTAGCCATGAAGTGTGATTAGGTGGCAAGTTATATAATTAAATTATTTTACATAAGTTCTTTATCTCTCTTAAATAGACTTTGAAAAAATCTTACGTCTATAATGATTGAGTTCTCTTGATATTTTTGGGACCTTAAAGGTATCATATCATTTTTTAAGGTCTACTTTAGGTCAATATTTTGGGGATCATATATGGGTAGTAACGAAGTTCTATTTTATTGTTATCAAGTTTCCTTTTGGATGGAATTAACACATCTACCACTATTAGTAATTTTGGAAAGTTTGAGACTCTTTGCATACCCTATTTTACCAAATTTTTAGCCAAAATTTGATAATGTTATCTAATAATAATTAATTAAAACAAATATCATATGGTTAAGTCTTTGATAAATTTTTATAATACAAAATTTAAACCTATAATAATGTGTAAAATATAGTAAACATGAAAATGGAAAATGTTAAATTTACTTTTGAACTTTTAAGGGAGTAAAAGATAATGAAAGAGTCACACCTTGTTATATTCTATAATTATTTATGTAAATACAAATTATGAATGCATGTAGTTGAATATGTGCCAAATTTAGAAGTGATGACTATACAAAGATAGTATCAAAACTTGTGACATTTTTGTCTAGGTAAAGATTAATGCTAAATTCTTGTTATTATAATTCATGTCCTCATACTCATTAGTATTTTCTGATCTATTTTAGAAACTAATATTTCATGTGTTGCTTCATAGGTGGATATTGTACCTATCCATACTTGTGCTTCCTTAATCTAATTGAAATAACTACATAAATTTTAAATTCTTCCTTATTTTAGACCTATCTTTATATTAAATCCAAATAAAGTGTATTTATGGGTCAAGTAATCCTTTTTAGAGTTTCACTACATATATACAAATTAGAATCAAATCCTACATAATTCTATGCATTGTGAATGAAAATATCTAGAAATATATTTAACCTTATCTTCCTTAGATATGTGAATATGCAACTACATGAAATTTACGTAAGACCTTATTTTTGTACAAAAGGGTGATGTAAAATAGATTAATTCATTACAATTATATTAATAGATATGGAAAGTGTTCTCTCAAAATTTAATTATGTATTTGATGACTGGTCATTTATGTTCTCTATTAATACTTTTAATCTTTATTCCTCCCTTATACGAAAGGGATTGGTATGACTTGGTATAATTAGGATTCTCTAGGATATAATTTACACGTAGTTCAATCTCTAAAATGATAAAAATTTGATAATAAATATACATAGATTGAAAATAAAATTAAAAAGGACCTAAAAAATAATGAAGGACAAGAACAATGACCCCTCCATTTATATCCCATGAAAAACACATAGTGTAGTATTTAATTAATAGAATAGAAATGTGTGAAATTAGGCTTGATAACGAGAATAAATATAATTAGAAAAAATTAAATTAATTAACATGGATTAAGGACAAAGTGAAGAGTGGTGTGGGATAGGATAAGTCCTAGAAAAAAGTATTTATACATAAGTGTAGTGACCATGATAACACATGGAAAATACACTCCATAAAGTGTCTTTTAGGTGTCTAAATAATTCCCCTAATTTAAAGTGTGTATGTGAGTGAATGTATCACATCATAAAGATAAATATACTTTACCTTGACATAGCTAGGTAAGGGTGAAGGGTTTAATTGATGCTCAAGATAGGTTTCATTCAAACTAGTTTTTCTGACATACTTAACAAAAATTATAAATTTCTACAAGTAGTCAAAATTTTAATATAAAAATTTATGGAGGAAGTTTAATATATTTTGGTTGATCCAATGGAGTAGTGAGGAGAGTATGGAACACTTATGCTCTACAAGATTTTAGGGTTTCCCCTACCTCTCATCACACTACCAATCTATCTGATCTAGGTGGTAGTTATTGAAAACACATTTACTATTATGACTTAGGTTACCCATCTATATCTTGGGTAGTTAGTCACTTTCTGCTATATTAAATGGTCATCACCAACCCTCCTACATCATTTTATGTAGGTACCATTAGTAGGAACTAGAGAAGCCATGTCATTAAAATAAGCTTGAAAGTTTGTCTCAAAAATTTACCATGAGATACTTATTCTAATTTTGGTATGATTCTTATAGATGTGGTTTTATGCCTACTAGAGTTTGATAAATCTTATCATTATTTTTAAAATTTTACCCTTACTAGTTATTTTATGGGTCAAGTTCATCTGGAGATCCTTTTGAAGGAATAGGTTCAAAACCATTGGTAAGGCCATGGGGTGAAACTAGAAGGATTCCAAAACATCACCAAGGGTTTCTTCCTATTTTGATTCACAATCCTTGAACACTGTAGAGCCATTATTAACCATGTTCGATGGTTCATTCACAACACCCTAGTTATTTTTTTAAATAAGACTAGAGACTTTCAAGTCTCTAAATAAGCAAAGCTTAAAATCCTAGTTTGGGTAGAGTTTCCAGGCTTACCTCTACCTCTATGGAATTTTTTTGATTAGCTTATCAAGCCTCTAGGTCACTTTATCTACCATGAGTAACCAAAGTTATATGTAATCCAACCCCATAGAAAGGTCTATGTTAAAATTGACATATCTAATGATATTAAATAATCTATTCACATTCAAGTTGGAAATAACTATTTATCTCAATGTGTCCTCTACATTAACCTTCTGAACACTTTTTTTAGGTGTCAGGCTTCACACCACATGATTAAGGAATGTCATGTAATTGTCCCCACTCATATGGCCACTCTAAATGAAAGTGGGTCTAAGATAAAACCCCCATCCTTTAATGGGTATACCATAATTTCCATTAGGATAAATATTGTTTCTCATGGCAATAGTAAACCTCTACTAGCTATATCCCATCCCTCATGAGGTCCAAGTTTCTTAGCCCCTTTGGAAATTACATGACACCAAATCAAGTTAAACCTTTACCTACCATCTATTGATCACCATATGAGGTAGCATAGTTTATGTCTTCTCCATCTCCCATTCTTATGTCTCCTTTATCACAACCCCTTTCATGGGTGGATGATTTAGATTCAAATATCAGGTTTATAACCTTAAATCACAAAGTTGTCATATGACTTTCACATAGTCCCTCTCCATCTATAGATGAGGATTATGTGATAGATAAAAGGAAACCCTTCAAGATAAGAGATTTTTCCATTATAGGATTGACATTCAATTGGTTTATATCCCTCTTAGACCACTCCAAGGGAAATGATATGAATTTAGATGTTTCTCAATGATAGTTTATTCTTGGAATGTTTGAGGACTCATTGATCTAACTCATAAGTATACAATTAAGAATAGTTTTCATCATTTTTTGCACATGAAAATTATTTACATGTAATAATTCAAAATTTATGGATTTTTTATTCATTTTATAGCTTGCACTATCTCATCTAGGGCCCTCTATTAGGCTACCTATCAAGAGTAAGGCTTAGGGGGAGTTCTCACACTAATGGTGCCTAAATTGTCACAAAATATCATTTTTTAGGGTTTTGACCACACCCGTCAGGTGTTTTAGACTCTTTTTTACTTTTATAATCAAATCATTAGCCTTGTCAATTTCTACACATCTAATGATCTTATGGAATGCACCCTACTCTAGATATGGTTATATGATTCCCTCTTAGATGTGTATTAGATTCTATGTGGTTAATTTAACATGATTGAATATATGGAAGACAAAGAAGGTTTACTTCCCATAATATGGTGTGTAAGATAATAAGAATCTTGGTTCTACATGTGAAATAAACTTGGGGTTTTAACCCAAATCATTGTAGAAGGGGTTATTTCAATTCTCCATGGTTTACTTGGTCTAATTTCCATCAGGGATAAGATTGATTCCTTAAATACCTTGATCATTCCCTCTTAGTTGAGAAAGATATTTTATTCTTCACTCCCATATATCGATGACATGTGTCTATAATTCCATACTCTTTCTTGTTTGACCACTATCCCATCTATTTTTCCATACATTGGACTTCCCCTTAGGTTAAACCCAAGGGTTCATAGTTATACCTCAACACTGCCCATATGAGTAGACTATGGAATATATCACTAGGATTTAGAATTTGGATCTTAGTCTCATAAGCGGAACTAGTTATATTGAGTGGTGGTCCTAATGTTATAACCAACATCACCTCCTTCCTATAGATCTATGGAAAACAAGTATTTATTTTCAAGTATTGCATTCAAAATGATACAAACCATAAATACCTTAGGGTTTTATAGGTGTTAGAAGATACACCTTTAAACTCTCATTTTCAAACTTAGGATGTGATGTGAAGGCATAAGATTCAAGTTGTAGAGGATTACAGGGCTAGAAGAGCAAAACTCTGAGAAAGGATGCATTAGTTGAAGGTAGGAAACAAAGTGACCAAGTAATATTTTACTCTCCTTTAGTCAAGATAAGATATTGACAAAATCAAATCCATTATAATTGATTTAGATATGTTTACCATACTTATGTCTATTCTCCAAGCTATTGTCCATCACTAACATGGTGTCTTTATGATGTAAAATTTATCCCCTAATCATGAGGTTTCCCTCTCCTAATGATTTGATGTGGTTAATTTAAAACTCTAGGAAGCTTAGAGAGTTGCCTATGATAGACCTCTCAGTGTCAATGACCTTAACTAAGTTGTTATGTATATGGCTTCTAATAAAGACCAAAGAATTGATGGATTGCCCTATAAATTATATCAAACCCTATGGGGCATAGTTGGATATGATCTCCATAGAGTTCATTTTAAAATGGTTCTAACAAAATCCTTAGGATACCTCATCAATAAAGGAAACATCAAGTTCATCCCTAAGGTAGGGTATCTTGAGGTATTTACCAATTGGAGACCTATCACTTTACTGAATGTGTCCTAAACAATCATCACCAAATATTTATCTCTTAGAATTAAGTACTTACTTCTTGTATTTATGTAAAGTGAGAAAATTGGGTTCATTCAACATCGATATATTCTAGACTATATTATTTATATTTGGAATGATATTGAATGCACTGTAATTTCCAAACAAAAGTAATTTCTCATCATGATTGACTTTGAGAAATCCTATGACTGTATTGACTTGCCTTTTATTATTGCTATTTTATAGGCACTGGGGTTTGGCCCCAAGTTTGTTTATATTATCAATATGATTTTTTAGGATGTTGGGGCCTGCATCACTATCAATGACTCTTAAGGTCAACCATTTGATCTCTATAGATACATTATAAAGGGTTGAACCTATCCCATTTACTTTATTTATTGGTTATTAAAGGTTTTATCTATCTTTTGGAAAATTATGTTTCTAAGGGGCTAGTGAAAGGGATCTCTCTACCGAATTCATACCACTAATTAATCAATGGTAACTTTGTTGATGACTCCTTTCTCACCTTACAGGAGGATGAAAGCTTTTTCAAGCATGCCATGAAATGTTCAGATATTTTTTCCCTTGCCTCTATGTTATCTATCTAGTGGCATAAGGCCTAGTGCTAACACCAATCCTTGTTACCCAAACCAAATTAGTAGGAGGGATATATGTGGTAATGGATCCTTTTAGGGGTCTATTTTGAAATTGTATGCACCTATCTCATAGAATTTTGGTCCTATGTAGTCTAGAGAGTGGAGAAATAAACCTCTTTCTAGATTACTAAGTCTTTGACCTTAGCTCTAAAATTTTAGATTTGTTCTATGACGATCACTGCTAATCATGTTTAATAATCTTATTTTTAGGAACCTTCAAATGAATCCTATGAAAATATTTAAAATTTGTTGTGATATTTTTAATGGGACAATTCTGAAGGCCATTAGGGCTTTCATTAAGTCTATTGGGCCATATATTACCATCTTAAAGAAGCTAGTGGGTTGGGTATTATTTAAATAAAGCTTCAAGGAACTATTATTGGTGATAAATGGATCATTTTTCAGGGAATGAAAAAAACATCTTGTTCATCCCACTTGTTAGGATCTTGCTCCTAATATTTACCAAATACAAGCAATTAAACATGTAGAAATAAGAAGTACAAGTAACTAGAATTCACAAATCAGAATATGAGAGACAATACACTATCTTGTATTAAAATTTGTACTACAATGAGACTCTTCCACCTTAAAGAGGCTTCTCAAGTGTACAGTAATTCTTCTTCAAAACACTCTAAAATGGTCCCAACACACAACTCACACACAGAATTGGTGTTCACCTCTCCAACCAGTCAGTAATAACCCTGCCAGTACACCAAGCACTCTTTCAAGTAGATCTCCCATGAATGTAACCTACAATTGCTTATAGATCTCCTATGAGCTTGTAACAACCTGCAACTCAATGATCTTACAATGGAAAGATCTTCCTTGCCTTCCTTTCTAGCTCATCATTGGAACTAGGAGAAACACACACTTTGTTCTCTTTAGCACACTTTTACATGCCAATGGGTCTATAAATAGATCCTAGACTTTTTAGACTCTTAGTTTACTATATTTATTGGACTCAAAATAGCCTTTACATCACACTCTGTTCACTTATCACGAACAGTTCTAGAACACACAGGCGATCGACATCGGTCCCTGCTTGCCTAGTGATGACCGACGTCAGCCGACTCCCTATCGACGCCGTTTGCCTTCTACTTCATCTTGACCAACATCGATCATGTTTCTGATACCGGTTCTTTTGGAACTTTATCCTTCTTTTCTTCAAAGTTGGTTTTTAGCTCTATAACCTAGCAATCTTCCACTTTAAACAGCTACAACTGTACCTGTACACCATTAGTTTGTTCCCTTGGTATATTCAAGATCACTCTTGGTGGTACAACACCTATCATCAAATCACCTGCCACATCCACATCTACAAACCCATGTAGAAAATAACTTAAACCTGCATAGCATTGCACCTACTATTGGTTCCTCTAAGAATCCACTAAACTACCCTCTAATGCTTCTTTCTAGCTCCTAACTTTCTGACAAAACTGCTTGGGAAAACTCAGGTCTAATACATACCATGCACTTAACCTCATTATTCACTATCATGAACTGTCCAACCATCAATGTGCTAACTGGTCTCACACAATCATCCTAAAACAAAGTCAACATATGACCTTCCATGTCCCTAGAACACACTCATGCTAAGGAATCTTGCTGCTCCCAGGACACCCCTCTGAACTAGCTTACCTATAGCTCAGCAATACCCTATATATGTAATGCACATCATATAGTAATAGGATAATGTAGCTAATATTATCCAACCTGGTAAAGAGAAACACAATGATCAAACCTCCATTGCCCTGCAACTTATACAAGGCCATATACCTTGGCCTTATGTCTCACATATCCATATTTGCTCTTCTTCATCTTGAACATCCATTCGTCTCTCAGTGCTCTTTGCAACTCCACCAAAAACTCCCATTTGGTTCTCCTCCAAGGAAATATCCTTCATCCATGCCAAGCTCCCACTAAGATCTACCTACTCTGCTTCTTCAATAACTCCCTGATTCTTTACCATAAGTGAGCAATAAGTAGTGTAAAGAAGGGAAATAATGAATTTGAGGCTTACATACCCTTTAAATATGGGTGCTTGAGACTCCTTGACAGTTGTCCACCCTCATCTCAGTGACCGATGTCAGTCCAGGATCGAGGACTACCTCATATGTCGGTTCCCCCTTGTCAATGTTGGTGTTTATTTTCCCTGTCACTATGTCATACACATAGCCGATGTCGGTCCTTGTCTTTCGATGCCAGTTTTCTAGCTGATGTCTCTTTGTGTTTTGCTTTGAGAACTAAATTCTACCTTGAGCTCTTTTTGGATCAAACCCTTGTCCAAATCACCCTTTCTCTACTCATAATTCTACCCCTTGTGCTAAACTCTGTCCATCACCTTCTCTTAAAAACCAATATTCTTGACATCAGATTCCTCAAGGTCACCTTCTTCTTTTGCTAGAAATCTTGATCTATGCTCTTTAAATTTGAAAGACCCTTTGACTCAAGAACATGCATCTCCTTCTTATTCATGTGACTAAGCCTAAAGCCCATCTTTTCTAGAAGTTAACCCAGAAAGAGAATAAGTAATACAAGTAGATAAATAAAGCGACTTTCTTACCTCTTGCTACAACAAGTGCACCCTTGTAACCTTCCAAGAGTCTGTTTGAGATACTGTGCAACCCTCATCACCCAAACTTCTTACAAAAATCAAATTCTACTTGGACATGCATGACCCCCTTTAACACCCATGTGTTACCTGTCTGCTCAGCTTCACTTTCCCTTTGCCAACTAATTGACAAGGCTTACCATTACACAAATTTCTCCAAAGTCTCCCTTACTTGAAAAAATTTATTTGGGGATGCATGAAAAGAGGCACCAGAATCTAAAACCCAAGATTTTAGTTTATTCGTAGAACATACCAGAGCATGTGTAATGAAATCTGCAACATCTAATGTCCTTCACTGATCTGCTACCAACCAACAATCTTTCTTTTCCTGTGTTATTTGCCATTAATCCTACCACTTCTCCATTCTCTAAGCCATTGCTCTACTCCCACTCACCCTGTTAGTAATCAACACACACTAACTAGATCTGAAACAACCTGTTAGTATCCCAACCAAAAGCTCTGATCTTGTTGGAATCCAAGAACAACACACCTTGTTCCGATCCCACTTGTTAGGATCTTGCTCCTCAGAAAGAGCACAATATGATTACCAAATATAATCAATTAAACATGCATAAATATCCAGAAGTATAAGTAACTAGAATTCACAAATAACATGAATATGAGAGATAATACACTATCTTGTATTAACATTTGTATAGAAAAGAATACAATAAAGAGCCACCACACTCTTACACCTTAAAAGGCTTCAAGTAGTTCTTCTTCAAAACACTTTCCTACCAAAAACGGTCCCAACACACAACTATTGGTGTTCACCTCTCCAACCAGTCAGTAATAATGTACACCAAGACTTCAAGTAATCTCCCATGAACCTTAATTCAACAGACCTATACATGTAGATCTCCTATGATGGAAAAACCTCTCAATGATCTTACGATGGAAGGAACTTCCTTACCTTCCTTTTTCATCATTGGAATAGGAGAAACACACACTTTGTTATCTTAGCACATTTCATGCCAATGGGTCTATAAATAGATCCCAGACTTAAATAATAACCTAGACTCTTAGTTTACTATAATTATCCACGTAGCTCAAGACTTAATAGCCTTTACATGCAAACACTATGTTCACTTAACTAACTATTCTTGCAACGAACAGTTCTAGAACACACAGAACTAACATCGGTCCCTGCTTGCCTGGTGCTGATCAACTTCGGCCCACTCCCTATCAATGCTGGTTGGAACGTCAGTCATGCTGCCGATGTTGGTTCTTCTGGAACTTCAACATCCTTCCTTTCTTCATCTACATTTGAAATTTTTAGCTCCACAACCTAACATTTAATCCTATAAGGTGATGAATCTTGGTAAATTTTACTATGGATCTTGATTTCTCAAGGATGCCTTCTTGGCAAAGAAAACAAGGCAAGGTATAGGCTTTCACAATGTGCTTATATCACCAATGCCTATCAAACTATGGGGAATGTTTTTCATGAAGTGTAATTTTAAGTATTGGTAAAATCTCAAATATCACCTTATTTTGGTGGGAGAGGGGTTTAAAAGTGGTATTTTTCTAAACTCTTAGTCATTATGGTGGTATCCTCAACTAACCTTCCATAATGTCCCTTTTTTCCATTACCCCCTAGATCAAAATCTTAAGGCTATTTAAGAAGGGTATTCTCATGATTGGTGATATGTTCTATAAGTTCTCTAGGGACTAGCTTCCTTAGACTATGTTAAAGGCCAAACTTTAGCTTAACAAGGAAGATGTATAATCTATTGATGAAATACAAAGTTCTATACCTGATGAGTACTTACATAATATTGGAGTTTCCTCATTCATGCCATGGTGGAAGGAATAGTCTTGTCCTACATCCATACCATTTCATCATTATTCTCCTTGGTTAGGATACAATCTATTAGCCCCTCAAAATATTGACATAAGGGATCTTCATCATCGATGGTCTTTCCAATCCCTTCATAGGGTTTGAGATAGGATATTTGACAACATTTGGGTAGCTTCTATTGAACCCAAAAAGGCTTACTTCCTTTTGTTGTTCTTTAACAAGGTTTGCCCATGGGAAATTAACTCAAGCAAATGAGGGTTATTAATCTCACCTTCTTAGCTTGTTAACACTTAGAAACTATCAAACACCTCTTTTGGTTTTTCCCACTTGCTTAGTCGCTTGGAGATGGATTCATACCCTTTTCAAACCCTTCAATCCTGATATGCTCACTCATAAAATGTATCTCATAGGAAATCCACCCTATTAAATATAAGATATATCAAATTCTAGCATATTTTTCATACTAATATCTTATTTTAGATTTTTAAATCTATAAACCAAGCATGTTTTAATAATGAGATTATGGAACAAAGTTTTTTTAACTAACAAATTTGTTATGATTTCTAATTTTACCCTCTAGATGTGGAGTCAAACAAACAAGGTCTATATCTAGCTTTAACATCTATATGTTCTCCTAGACAATTGGGGGAATGTTCTTTATGTATTCATCTATGAGCCACATGATCCTCCACTTCACCACTCTCCTCTCGTGGGTCACAAGAATGAAGGGAGGTGACACCACTTTATCATCTATAGGTATTAAAGTTGGAGGATCACCTCTAATTTCTCTCACTAGACATATCTTTTGATAAGATATAATAGAGGCAAATAAAATGGTGGTGGTGGTGGGGGTGAAGACCCCTTCCATAATATAATTTCCTACATATGTAACTTTCCATCTCTCCTTCCCACTAGGATTCATAGATGTAGAAATATGTTGACACTAACTAACAAGATGATGTTTAAGACCCCCTCCCTATGGATGAATATCCCCTAGATCAAGATGAATGGGGAGGGAAGACTCATGACCCTCTACCTCCACCTCTTTCTTTTATAACCATGTTTTTATTTGTTTCTTATTTTATTCCTTGATGTTTATGTTTTTATATTATCATTTCTGATTGAGATTCACACGAGTTAATTTAATTATGGTTATCAGCTACCTATGGTGAATTATTTTGGACTTTGGTTTCTATCAAGGCTATTTTAGCTTGATTTGGTATTCAAGGTGTGAATTTTTTAGCCATTCTTTTTCATGACTAGCGTTGTACTATTAGTTTTTCTTTTAAATTAGAATAAAGTGATTTTCAATTAAAAAGAGTGCAATAAAAAGTTTAATTTTGAATTTTGAAATTAAAAAGAGAATAGAAATTAATACATGTTTTTTGTATCAAACACAATATTTTTATAATTAAAAAATTCCACTATTTATTCCACTTGAAAAAATTTCTTAACATTTCTATACATAACTATTTTGTTGCTTGTTTCATTTATTTTGCATTGTTTCTTGATGTTTTGGATGTTGGTTAGTTGTTTTTTTGTTGTATAGTTATTTTGAAGTAGTTTTTTCTCTATTTTTTTAGTCTTAATTTGTGTACCTTAAGTTTTTTGGCTATGTGGGCCTAGTATGTCATTTATTTATAAAAGGGTTGAGTCCCTTTCAAAAAAATCCCCTTTACCAATAATTAAAAAAACATTGATATACATTACCACCACATCACCAGGAGTTTTATGAACCCAACACACTTATTAATTAAGAAAGTAAATATTTTGTTTAAAATAGTTTCCCAAATTTTTACATAGTATCCTTCACTTAGTAAATTCTAAAAATGTTTTGATATATGCACTCTTTGAGGTGAGGGGTTGTTTTTTTAAACTAAAATAATTAATATAAATATAATATAATTACAAGAACCATGTGTTATAATATTATATATAGACATTATAATTTGAAAAAGTATACAAAAAATGTGTAAAAATCATAAAATATCACATGTAGATATCTTACATTGTGTGTGTGTGTGTGTGTGTGTGTTTTGTGTGTGTGTGTGTGTGTGTGTGTGTGTGTGTGTGTGTGTGTGTGTGTGTGTGTGTGTGTGTGTGTGTGTGTGTGTGTGTGTGAATCAGTTAAGAGTAATCAAGCATGATTTTATATCTCATAGTATCACCTCCTAGATTCCCCCTTTAATAGGAGTTTTTAAGATATATTTTGATGATGTAGCAAGAGGCAATGGGGGAGGATCATGAACTATATTTTTTATTAGGGACTATGTAGGTTCTTTAATTAGGGCCCTATCGTAAGTCTTTAAAATTGTACTCATAATGAAGGTGAAACTCAAATAGTGATTTTAGGCATATAATTGTCACATCAATGCGATATTAAACACTTTATAATTGAATGAGATTCCTAGATCATCATGGAATATCTTCATAATAACAATGATAAGGTATGGAGACTTTAAAATGTTATATAAAATTCATGGATATTATTAAATAAATTGTCATCATAGATGATTAGGTATTATTTCAATGAAACAAACAAGTAGGAATGATTTTTAGCAAGTTATGGGGTTGAATAGATGAGTTATAATATCATTGATAAAAATATGGACACTTGGATAAGGATATATTTATTTGACCAAATGTAATTTCAATTACTTTCCATAAGAGATCATCATTCAGTTAATTTGATGTTTGAGAAAAGTTTGACATATATGATGGGTATGAATTGTTTGATGTGATCCATAGTCATTATGCATCTTGGGCTATATTATGGGGATTGGTTAATTGGGTTGATTCATTTTATATATGGATTAAATTTTTTTGGTTCTTCTTGTATATAAGGTAAAGTGAAGTTGATCTATAAATCTATCCTAGTTTAGAGAAGATAAATCAAACTATCCCTTTTGCTTATTTATACAGTTAGATGATCAAGTTTAGGATCAATATGGATCCACTAGACCTAAATAAGGGGTCACTTACCACACAATATCATTATATAGGGTTTGAAAGCCTCTAGTTGATTAATACCCCACAATAAACCTAGCTAGGTCCATATTCTCTAAAAAGTAAAAATAAATATAATATAGTGTTCACCAAAGCTTATGGCATAAATGGGAGATAATAAAAATAAAAGTTACATGCAAAGAAGAACACTACTCAAGATAATGTAGAGGTAATCCTAATCATGGAGAGATAAATACATACATAAGGTGATACATGTAAATTTATCTACTAATAAAAGAAGAACAAGAGTTAGGAATACTTACCTTGAAAATGACCCCATTGAGGCTCAATATCTCCCTTGGATTGTGGTGCTTTGAAAGAGGTTTTTATGGTTCATAAGGATAACAAATATAAATCACCTCTAGGATATATGTCTTATCTTATGTATCCAAAAGATTTTTCCCATAAGATAATATTCTTCTCTCCAAAGTAAGTATGAAACCTTAATCAATGACTCCTCAAGTATAATGGTGGATAGGTATATGTGTAAATCAATGATTATAACTATGTCTCATTATAAATTGGGTGAAGTATGTGTTTATATAGATGGATCTAACCATATATACTTCTAAATTTTTAGTATACATAGTCAGCCCAATCAACCTAGTTGTTTAAGAAATAAATTAGTTAGGTCTCAAACTAAGTTTATTGGGATGAATTAGTCTCATAACATGATCAATTCCCATAATAGGGTCAACCCATTTAACTCTATTTAAAGGAATGTGAAAATAGGTTTGGCTTAGGTAAAGGTTATTTTAGGTGGTGAATTACTTGGAGGAGTATGTAAGGAAGGTTTTAAGGATTAGTGAAATGTATAAGAGAGAATTATGTTACTTATAAGTGGTGTTATATGGAAAACAATCTTGCCAAAAACCAATGATATATCCACCCCTTTCCTAGTGCATCATTTAAGGCATGCACTTAAAGAGATTGAGACTCAATGGGTTTTTATAAGAGAGAAATCATCCATAATTAATAAGATTTAAAATTTTTGTTTGTATACATATGCCCTAATTGAATCTCATCACATATCATATAGTTGCAACATGGGATGGTCCTTCAGGAAAAGAACATGGTAACACATAATGCTAAGCTAAGTAAATTTTAGTAAAAAGTGAATAAGATAAATGAAAGAACAAAATTACAAAAAACATACCTTTACTTACCTTAGTGATGAAGAGTATAGATTAAGTAAGAGGGATGCAAAGGTGTCTAATGTATGGAACATTAGGTGGACCTACAAAATAAGAAAAAATTTGAATTTTTTAGAAAATATACTTGTAATAAGTGCAAAAATTCTATATGATGTTAGGATTATTGAAAATATTTCAATTCTAAAAAAGAAATAGTAGAAAAAGTCATGAGTGAAAAATGGAATAATATGGTAAATAATGTACAAGAAAATAATTTTTAGTGGAAAATATAAATAGGGTAAAATTCATTCATTTGTAATTTTTACTATTCTAAGAAAATAGAGCTCTGAGTGACCTAGTTGAGTATCGAGAGCAACCATTTTGAGGAGATGATAGCTATGATGTGGAGGACACCTAGTGGTTGTATCCTATGTAGCTTAGGTAAATGGCTCAAGTAAATGGTGCATTAATTTCAAAAAAATGGTAATTTTTATTATAGTTAAGCTATGTATAAAAAAGTAGATATTAAGGAAAATGTAGGTATCAAAAATTGCCCTAGGAATTTTATAGGTAAACTAAGAACAAAGAAAGATATTTGTTATAAATAAACACCTAAGGCATTAATGGTAAATATCTAAAATTTCATTTCAAGTTTCAAATAGAGTCAGCCCAATTGATTTAGTTGGAAAAGGAAAGAGTTAATAAAGTGGTTTACTTTATAGCAAAACATTGACATAGTATTTTTGGGTATGGATAACTGTGTAATAGAGGGTTGACTTAGTTATAAAAGTAGAGAGGGCCAACTTAGTGCATTCTATTTGATTTAATATATAGTAAGGGGTTAATATAATTTTTTAAATGGGGTTAATTATGTATCAAAAGGTTGATATAGTATTAAAAGGATGGGAAATGGTCAAATTAGTATATAAGGGTTGACTATGTTTGCAAGAATGGGTTGACTACATAGAAAAGGGCTAAAAAAATTTTAAATAGGGGTGACATAGCTGATTTAGTGTCAAAAGGGTCGACTATGTAGGAAAAGTAGGGAAATAGAAAATAGTAAGAATAGGTTGATAGAGTAGTTAATGTTTATTGATTTAAGAATTTTAGAAATGTATTTTATCATTTTCATATATATATATATATATATATATATATATATATATATATATATATATATATATATATATATATAAATAATACATTATATGGTGTTTACCATTTTGTAGAGATGATGAATATTTTGGTGCCTAGTGGTTGCATCATAGATACCAAATTTACTAGAGATAATTTCAGATGTGGAATAAGTGTGACTAGTTTCCCTTGGATTTGAGGCATCATGAATATGCAAAGGATCCCTCTTAGTGTTTATATAGTCATCATGTTCCTAAGAGCATATGATCAATTGACCAAAATTTTTTGATGGGAGGTGGATGTGGATACCATAGAGGTAGGAATCACCTTGGAGTATGCCAATGCTTTGTTTGGACTACCCATTTTTTTGGAACTTATATGATTTATGATGTGTTAGAGGTTGAGGAAAGAGGCAAGTCCTATCCTATTAGGAGACTAGATCAGATATGATTTACACTAGATTATAGGTGATCTTATTTCACACACACACACACACACACACACACACACACACACACACACACACACACACACACACACACACACACACACACACACACACACACACACACACACACACACAATTTTAGATATCTATAAGGCCATGATAGGACTTGTGATAACATGTGTGTTATATCACAAGGTAGATGAGAAGGTATCATTATATGTGGTAGTCTTATGTTATTTGATCCTAAAGTAGGGTGATTTATATGATTTGGGTTTTATCATTTGGGTGTATCTCATACATGTATGATATGATGACTCAAGGGAGGGTATAATAATATGTGACTAATGATTTTATTGAGTTCTTAGATAGACAAGAGGGTTATTATGTATCGACCAGTTGGATTTCCCCATGTGGTGGATGATATGCTACTTTAGGTGGTGAGATAGCGATATGATCATGCATTATGTGTAGTTCCCCTTACCCTAGATTTGTATACCATTACTCATGGGTAGATAGTATAGAATACTTATATTGATATTATGTCTATTTGGATAATGTTGGATATTATGGCTATAAAATTGACATGCATTCACATTACTAGAAACTATACTTCATGGGTGGATCCACATCCTATAGGTTGTGTACCGAGATAACTAGGCTTACCACATCCATTGATTTCCCTAGTAGTGTTTGATTATTGGGCATTCCATGATAGAGATCCTAGAGGTAGAGGGTTCTAGGAATAAATACATAGATACCTATCATCAGGCCTCATTGAGCTAGACCATATGTGGGTCAAGTGTATAGTATGAAATAACTAAACCTGACACATATGTTGTGATAGTTTTAGATATAGAGGGTAATGATTAAGGTGAGGTGGATTTGAATCCAAATGAGGTATGACAATTTCCATAATGAGAATATAAGATATAGAGTCACCATGAAAGGGAGAGGACACATGTGCTAGCAATCACACATGGAGATCCCATGGTAAAGGCTAGACACAGTTGGTTGATATAGAGGTAGATGAGGAGAGGACCATGACATACATGAGTGGTTATTATAGGATTTATACTTACATATAGGTATCTTACAAATGATGTGCTTGACAATTGTGTTAACAAGGAGATTATGGCTAGTGACACCAGTGTTGGTAAGAAATGCTTTATGTTTTTGACATAGATTACTAGTTGTATAGTTGTTTAAGTACTTGGTGTAAATAAATGGTTTGGACATAATTATACATATGATATAATGTATTTTTTTTTTTTTTTTGAAAATATGTTTAAGGAGGATTTTATATGGGGTATCATAGTTTGAGGCACTCATCAAGATATTTTGGATAGGGGGTTAGGGCATTTTGATGCTACTACTAGGAGGACCCTATGGTACCATCTACCCTAGTATATGCTAGTTGTTTTTGAATGGTTGGAGAGGTAGTTAGGTGGCTAGAGGCACATAAAAATGGCCTATAGCTACATGTAAGAGTGTGAGATGGGGAGGCATGATCTTGGTAGCCATTATCCTGGGAATGAGCTACTCATATGGATACAACAATAGGGTTTGGATGTGTGCAGGCTGAGGAGGCCAATTTACATAGACAATTCGATGGTTTGATAACCCATATTAACTCATTATAATGTATTATTTATAGGGGTTAGTCATAGGCATCTATGGATAGTGTGGCATGGCTACCTAATAGACATGATAAAGCACAATCTTAGAGCTATAGACATTATATATTTTGTACTTCTATTATGTTGTATCAGACTCATGTTGTGCATGCACTCATGTGCATGTGTGTGTGTGTGCATGTACGTGCATGTGTGTGTGTGTGTGTGTGTGTGTGTGTGTGTGGTCATTTATTGATCTATGAGTTATATTGATGTTATTGATGGATGTATGGATGTATTCCATTTTTAGCACATGTATTTTACTTTTGTTTTATATGCTATGGGAAATGTGTTATATATGTTTTATTTTATATCATTATGTGACACACATGCATGGTTAAAAATAAAAGCATATAATTTTTAAAAGTATAAATAATCATAAAATGTAATAAAAACTATATCATGATGGAAAATGTATAAAAATAAAAGATGAATAATATAGTAAACCAAAATGGTAAAATAAAAGGTAACAATTGTTTCAAACCATGTATAGTTAAAATTTCACCAAATTAAAAATAAACATAAACCATGTAATAAAATGGGAAACATGTGATAAAAAATGGTTTGAAAAAAAATGTATAATGAATTTAATCAATAATACTAAATCAAGATGGGAAGTATGATAGATTTAATAAAATAGTTGTAAACATAAAAATAATTGTATAATAAAAAGATAAAGTGAAATAGTTGTGAAGTAAAAAACATACTAAATCAAGATGGGAAGAATGTAAATGATGTGTAAATCATAATGTAACACAAATTATATCAAATTTAAAACATGTAATATTATTTTGACTTGGTCATAGTATAAAATAGTGTTGGAATATTGTTTGAGGAATGTTTGGTCCTATCCAAGGTCTTCTACGATAACTCACAAATGGAACACCAATGAAGTGGATAAAAATGTTGGAACAAATTCATAAGATTTTATGCATTATTTTTTGACAAATTCCTGGTCCTCTCCAAGATCTTATATTACAACTCACAATGTGAACACTGATGAGGTTAATAATAATAAGGGAAAAATTAAGAAAATAATTTATGAGCAATGCCTAGTGCTATCCAAGGTCTTATAGTGCAAATCACAAAGGGAAACCCTAGGGGTATGATTAATTAACAAAATAATATTCATCAAGTGGAAGTATTGGGATTGTTTTAATGAAATAGGGAGTGTAAAAAACATGACATAGTTTTTTATAAGAAAACCTTAGTAAATGTGAGACATACTAGCTAAGAAGGGAAACACTAAGAGCTAGTGACCATAAAAATACAAAGGATACCTACTCAAAATAAGCACAAAACTATATAAGAAAATAGGTGTAAAACTAAGATCAAATCATGAAGGTTATATAATAAATAAATTAAAATGAACCTACCTTCCCAAAACATGTTCCCCATTCTGTAATACCTCTTATGGATACATTGGTCTACTGTGACGATTGGGGTACTTGTGTGAGAAAGTATGTAACACTATATATTGTTTTATTTTCCTATCCCAATCTAATGGCCTACCACACCCAAATGGACCCTAGCTCTATCATGAGGCCAACTATGGAGTTTGATATTGAATTAGGAATAATAGGTGTGCTAAAAATTAGAAATCATGTTTTTTTGTGTGATTAGATTTTTATATTTTATATTTACCATTTGGATAATTGGTTTTTATTTAAATTATTTGGATTTTAATTTTTTTAAGGATTCTACAATTCCTCCTCCAAAAGAATTTATAATAACCAACATGAGTGATAAAAGTGATACACATGAATGAGATTAAGTAATTAATTATATGATTGACTAAATAATATAGGCTTATCTATGAACCAGTATGTAAACTCAAGATTCAAATGTATGTATTCTTAGTATGTGAAAAGAAATGAGGGGAAACAAGAGATCAAATAGACTAGTGTATATAAGTAGTAGAATGAGAATTCATTTTTTATAATTGATCATATGGTAAAGATAAAATACTAAGGGAATGATGAATTTATGACCACATAACAAAAATAATTATCTCTATTTGAATTTGAAAGATAGAAAACAATCATCAAAGAGAAAATAAAGTAATGCATATGAAAGAATTGAAACCATAAGCATAAGTCTTAGTACATGAAAATTATAATAATAAGCCATAATAGAAAGCTAAAGAGAATTAAACCATGTAAAAACACATAAATCATAATATAATGGCTCATACAAAAGAGATAAGTGAAGTCATGTTTGATAAATAGTCAAAAATATAAAATATATAAATAAATCACAAATTAGATCCAAATTGTGTATTAAAATAATAAATAATGTGATATAATACCATGATATGTTCACAAATATATACATATACATATATATATACATATATACATATATATATATATATATATACACACACACACACATATATATATACATACATATATATATATATATATATATATATGTGTATATATATATATATGTGTGTATATATATATGTGTGTGTGTGTATATATGTATATGTATATATATATATATATATACATATATATGTATATATATATACATACATATATATATATACTTATATATATATACTTATATATATATATACATATATATATATGTATATATATATATATATATACTGTATATATATATATATATGTATATATATATATATGTATGTATATATATATATATATATATGTCATCCACAACATCTGACACATTCCTATGTAGTTGAATTCTAATGTTAGTTTGTCTCATCAATCTTCATTGATAATAAAAAAATTCCTTTCGTATCATCTATAATAAAAATGTAGGTTTAGTAGAGGAAGAGTTATGATCATGTAGTACCTCCTATATGGGATACTCAATGAAAGGAATAAGTATATCAATATAAATTGTATCTTTAACTTTATGAGTAGGTGCAAGTGGTAGAGAAGGAAGAGCCTTCATTCACATGTAACTTATAGTAGGGGAATAATTGGTGTCGATGTAGATTGTGGGAGATCTCAAAGATGCTACTAAATTAAATGACACCTATTAGTATGATGTGTAGTACACTGATGACAAATAAAATAGACTTCCTCATATTTATGGATGTACTTTGGAAGTAGATTGGGAGGTAGGATATACTTATCTTTACATTGTGTAATGATTGGTCATAATGTATTAATGTAATACCTAAGATTTAAATGAGTATAATAATTATTATTTATACCATAAAATCAACAAATACATCTATTAGTATATTGTGGAGGTATATTAGTTGAAATGGTAGAGGAAGAATCATGTGGTTATTGATGTAGTTGACAATCCTTAGTTCAATGATTAGAAACTCTATGAATAACATAATAAGGCTCATATACCCATTATGTGGGTAAGGGATCAATATTAGGTAATGGTATAAGACCATCACCAAGGAAGGGAAAATATGTAGGCAAAACTAAACTAGTCTCATCTGTATGTATGGTTGGTTATATAGTGGGTCCAAGTAGAGTGGCTAACATATATGCAAAAAACAAACTAGAAGGATCACAATATCAAGAAAAATGGTAGGGTATTATCATGACATGATACAAAAACATATTATTAAGATTTTATGTTATGACTAGAGGTTTATTACATTTGTTCTCCATATATAACCTCTAAACAATAGAGGAAAAACTAACATTAGTTATTATAAGAGAAGGAATGATAGAAAGAGAACTGAAAGACAATAATAAAGAAGAATGATATCTAAGAACCTCAACAATTTAACCTTGAACTAATCCAACTGAAAATGGGTCATATAAAGGATAAACACCATCATAATTGGGATTATTAAATTTTATAGTACATTCATGAACTATTTATTAATTGATAAAGCATGGTGAATGGAATGTGTAATTTTGGTTAAAGTAACCAATATTTTTTCAAATAGTTTGTAATTAAATTACTTAGGTATTCACATAGAATGATTTTGTATTGCACAAAATAACAAAATATGAGAGATTACACAGTGATAATTGAGAATAGAATAGAATACTGGATAATATAGCTAAGCCACTTCAAGGGGGAAACCTCCACAATAATACACTAATAGTAAAAAACTTAACAAAATGAATAAATATTAACGACTACCTCCTATATATAGTCTACATATCCAAGGTTATTCCATAGGTTGACCTATCTAAGAACATAGAGAAATTTAACAAGTAAATAAAAGAGGTATATAAGCCACAAGTTGACCACACATATCCATAGACACACTAATGGTTAAGGGTGTAACAAGCCCTTCCCCTTCAAAATAATGTTGTCCTCAATGTTGTGGCAACTCTAGATGCTACTTCACAAATGCTTCATCCTCCCAAGTGGCATATTCACATCATAGATTCTTCTATTTGATCAGGTATTATGCAATTACTCTGGATTGTATCTACTTAGTGCACCTTTGAAGGATCACCTCAAGATCAAGAACAACTCTACCTTCCTCATTAAATTCTAGTAATTCTATTTGAATGGAAACTCTATTTCTAATGACTTTCTTCAAACATGATACATGAAATACTAGATGTATGTGAGTATATGAAGGAAAATCTAAATTATAGGCCACACTATCAATTTTTTTCAAGATCTAATAAGGCCCATAATACTTAGGGGATAAAGTATCATCCTATTTTTGTTAATTCAATGAAATATGTTTGTATGGATTCAAATGAACAAAGACCCAATCACCAATGTCAAAATTCCTCTCACTTTTATTTTGATCTACTTGTTGCGTCATGTGATTCTAGGCCATAACTAAATTTTCACACAAACTTGCAAGGACCTCCTATTGATGGTGAATATGTTCTTCAACTACATGAACCTTAGGATGGACCTTCAAGGTTGAAGTGATGGATGGAAGGTGGTATCCATATAGTGACACAAAAGGAGACATTTTGAAAGAACAATTAATGGAAGTATTATACTATCATTCAATATGTGGTAGCCAATGAACCCATTTATCATGTTTATTAGAAACAAAACAATGGAGATATCCTTCTAGACATTTGTTGACTACCTCAGTTTGCCCTTCAGAATGAGGATGATAAGATGAGTTATGAGCCAATTGGGTGCCTCAACATGTAGATAACTCAGTCCAAAAATTACTAGTAAAAATGGGATCTTTATCACTGACAATGATCTTAGGGGTCCCATTCAGTTTTTGAACTATATTAAGAAAAGATGTAGCTACTGTACTAGCAATAAATGGCTAGGATAATGAACAAAAATGAGCATACTTACTGAGATGATCTACAATAATCATGATAAATTTTTTACCATCAGATCTTGGTAACCTTGTAATGAAATTTATAGATACCTCTTCCCAATGCTGGCTAGGGATGGATAAAGGTTGTAAAATTCCTAGAGTTTTGATGGTTTCACCTTTGTTTTTTTGACAAATCATACATTCAACCACATATTTTTGGACATTCCCTTTGAGACCCTCCCAAAAAAAATCATGCTTGATTCTTTGATAGGTTTTCAAAAATATTGAATGACCCCCAATTGGATTTGCATGAAGTTCTTGAAGGATTTTTAATTTAAGAAGAGAATTCTTACATAGGTATAATCTGTCTTTATACCATAATGCATTACATTTCCATATGAATTTTTAAAATCCACTTGAACTTTGCTAAAGATTTTGAATCAAATCATGAGAAATACTATCATGTTCCCATTTTGATCATTCTTCCTCTATCTAATCTACTTGAAAAATGGTTATGGCACATAGCAATACCTCAAATGATTCATCTTTTTTGGATAGTGCATCTACCACCACATTGTCCTTACATTTTTTGTAGACTATTTCAAAATCATAGCCTAACATCTTAGTTAACCATTTTTTTTGTTCTTTAGATGAAAACCTTTGTTCTAAAAAAATATTTAAGACTATCATGATTAGTTTTTACCTAAAAGTGATGACCCATAAAATAAAGTCTCCATTATTTGACGGCATGCAAAATGGCCATCATTTCCTTCTCATAGATGGGCTTGTGTTGATTTTTACCCTTGATTTGAATACTTTCAAATGAAATTGGTTTGTCTTCTTGCATGAGTACAACACCCATACCATACCTAGATGCATCACATTTAACCACAAAAGTCTTAGAAAAATCAAGAGTGGCCAATACTAGAGTAGTGCACATAGCCAATTTCAATTGTTCAAATGCCAAAGTAGTTACATCAGTCCACTGAATGGAGTCTTTATTTAACAAAGAGGTGAGTGAGTCTGTAATACTAACATAGTTTTTGATAAATCTATGATAGTAACCAATAAGCCACAAAAATCCCTGAAGTTACTTGTGTGTCTTAGGAATTGGCCAGTCCACCATTGCTTGGATTTTTTGGGGATCCACTTTCACTCCTTCATAAGACACTACATGACTCAAATATTCAACTTCACTAGCCCCATAAGTACATTTGGAATGTTTGGCATACATTTGATTTTACTCTAAAATGGAGAGTACATGTTTCACATGTTTCACATGTTTCAAATGGTCTACCCAATTTTTACTATAAATGAGGATATCATCAAAGAATATAAGAACAAATTTCCTCAAAAATGGCTTAAAAATAGTATTCATCACACTCTAAAAAGTATATGGTGCATTTACTAGACCAAAAGGCATAACCAAAAACTCGTAATGGCCCTCATAAGTCTTGAAAATGGTTTTGGTTATGTCTTCATCATGGATCCTGATTTGATGATAACCATAATGTAGATCCAACTTGGTAAAATAAAGAAAACCATTCAATTCATCTAGAAAATCAACAATGATAAGAAATAGAAACTTATCTCTGATAGTGTACTTGTTGAGTTCTTTGTAGTCAGGGCACATCCTCCAAGTGTCATATTTCTTTCCCACCATGACAACTGGTGAAGAGTATTTGCTTTGGTTATGGTGAATGATTCCTACATCTAACATCTCTTGTACCATATTTTTAGTTTCACTTTTTTGGGCATAGGGATACCTATATGGCCTAATGTTGGGTGGTGTACTACTATGAATAAGTGTGATAGCATGATCATGTGTGTAGCTAGGTGGAAGTCCTTTTTGACATGTCTTAAAAAAAAATGGAATGAGCATCAATTATTTATTACAGATCAAGAGGAGGAGATGGTTGAGTTGGTTATACTTCCATAGAAAAAAAGTGAGCTAAAAATCCCTCATCACCCTTACAGAGAATCTTTGTCATTTTATTAGAGTTAACAAGTGATTTAGCCTTTAATCTTATTAGCTCAAATTTCATTTCTTTAGAATGAAAACACATGAATAATTATTGAAAATTCATCTCAATAGTGCCCAAAGTGGTGAGCCACTGGACTCCCAGAACAATATCAACTCCACCCATTAGAATAGAAAACATAAAAGAATCCAATAAGTAGTCTCCCATGGCCAACTTAATACTATGACATTTTCCTAAATAGTTGATAGTACCACCATCTAGAATCATAACTTGAAATTTTGGAGTTGGATAATTGAAATAGTTAAAATGAGTAACCAACTTACTATGGATGAAGTTGAGTGTGCTCCCAAAATCAATCAAGATAGTGACCTATTTCTTAAAGAAACCCATCACCTTAAGATTTTGGGGAGTACTAATACCTAATAGGGCATGGCATGAAATAGTAGGCTAAGAGTCTTTAGATTCCTCTTCAAGAACTTATGTATCCTCATCATGTACTTCTGCATCATCTTCATCATCATTGGCACCTTCAATGTAAAATAACTTCTTTTCAACACAATGATGGTCTTTGTTCCATTTGTTGTTACAACCATAACACAACCCTTTGGCTCACTTCTCCTCAATTTGTTATTGTGTTAATGTGGTGGGTTGTGGAAATGATGGTACTAGAAGGTTATGATCATGACTAGTAGTGAAAGTTTTCCTTTTGACCATCTCTTTTTCTTCTATCATGCATGCCTTAAGGATAAATTTTGATACAAATTTTGGGTTAAACATTTGAACCTCATATTGTATGTTATCTTTGAGGCCACCCAAAAATAGATTAGTCAAATTTCCCTCAGTGATATCTTCCACCTATAAAGAGAGATTTTGAAATTGATGAATATAATCCTTCACAGTTCTTATTTTCCATAGCTTGGCTAATTTTTTAAAATAGTTCTTAGAGACATTATTCTAAAATGAGCTATCAACTCCTTAGTAAAAATAGTCCATGTAATAGGAACACCATTATTTTTCTTTTGAGCACATAACCAATGATACCAAATGAGTTGCTCAGGTTCTAAATATAGGGAAGCCACCATCACCCTCTGATAACTAGGGGTTTGATTTAGCTCAAATAAATTCTTAATTTCGGTAATCCAAGTGAGATGATCCTTACCATCAAACTTATGCATGTTCACTTTTGGCAAAATTAGTTTCATACTAGCATAGGAGTGTTGAGAGGAGGATTTAAATGTTGAAGTGGAGGGTTATTAGGGTGAAACTAAGATGTGAGGGAAGCCAATTGCATAGTGATATGCTACAATTCATTATGAAACCCATTAATCTCTCCGTGCATCCTTGAAACATTAACTTGGACTCCAACAAAGTCATCATGCCTCACCATGTTTTTTATGTCTACTTGAAGCTAAGAAATCATTAAATCTAAAGTTATAGATTCCATGTCATTGGAAGAAGGAATATTAGGATTTTATGGTGCCCCTTTTCTTCCTTAAATTGAAGGACCTACCATAACAAGCCCTAGGAGTGTTTTGAACCTAAAAAAATGTACCAGGAAATGGTACTATTGTGATCACCTTGTCAAGATGAATTTAATGACTACCTTTATACACTAGATTAAAAATTTTGGTACCAAAAAAGTGTAATGATAGAATATACCATTGCAATCATCTCTCTAAGATGAATCCAATGACTACAAGTCTACAAGGGAAAAAAATTCTAGACTTTTTTTCAATATTTTTTTCAAAAAAGTGTTTTGAATAATATTATGCTGACGAAAAAAATTAATTCTTCCCAAATTACGAGTTATGTTTTTTCACTTTCACTACTCCTAGAATCCATTACTTGCCCAATCCAAAAGCAATTTCCATAGGAAACTTGCCCAAATTGAAGTTCTTATACCACTTGTAATGAAATTACTTAGGTATTCACACATAATGATTTTACATTGCATAGAATAAGAAAATATGAGAGATTACACAATGATAATTGACAATAGAATAAAATAATAGATAATATAACAAATCCACTTTGGCAGTGAAACCTCCACAACAATGCCCTAATATAAAAATACTTAACATAATGAATAAAGACTAACCACTACCTCATATATATAGTCTACTTAGACAAGGTTATTCCATAGGCTAACCTATCTAAGAACATAGAGAAATGTAACAAGTAAATAAAAGAGGTATATAAGCCACAAGTCAGCCACACATATCCTTAAACACCTCAATGTTTAAGGGTGTAACATAGTTGTTGATGGGATAGAGGTTGAAGAGGAGGAAGTTGAGAGAATATATTAGGGGAGAGATCATAAATTTTTATCTTTAATCTTTTCTCATCTAATTCATCATTATCAAAGTTTAGGATATTAGGAGGAATAATTTTGACTAATTATAGATGAACATTATAACATCTAGTAAAGTTAACAAGATAGATAAAGCATTGGGATTATCAAAGTGGAATGATAGATAAGGGTTCGAGTGTCAGTATTTTAAATACAACTCATTCTTATAATTATTCAAAATTCTAAGGATTTGTGTCCCCTTGAATCTTTTACATAGCACCATTATAAGGTAATTAAACACATTGGCACATGGATGAAGAAACTACTCTCATGCTATGAGTCCAAGGTTGATCAAGTAAGATATTATAGGAAAGTGGAAAGTTAAATATCATGAATTGCACATGAATGGTGATGGGATGAATGGTAATGGGAATCCAAACACAACCTAAATGAAGTCTGTCTTTTGTCATATCGTTAGTATGTATTACATGTCGATTTAAGGTTTCATTTAAAGTATCCAAGTGTTTTCATAAAGTTAAGGGAGGAAACATAAGTACCTGAGACTTCATCAATTAAATCATGCTTAACTTGGATATAACCTATTTGATTTCTAATTGATAATGTAGGTTCATTTGCACAAAGAAATATCTCATCAAGAATCATAGTCTAAGAGATAGGAAACCTAAGTGAGAGAGAAGTGTTCCCTATTTCATTAGCATGGATGGACATTTCTTCACATTTTTTAAGAATGTTATCCTTAGATATAGATAAGGTAGACTTTTTCCCTATATGTGGAGGATGAGATATTTTCATTTCAAACAATAATTTAATTAGGCATGGTAGGGATAAGTTCTCATAAGCTGTGAAAAGGTAATTTGAGATGGGAGGTGGGAAAGTTCTACAATATGATCCCATTCATAATAGCCTGTGAAAGGAATATTGGATAAAGGTGCATAGTTTTTTAATAAATAGAATCATTTTAAGGGGGTTTATAAGTGTAGTGAAACTTATGTTTATAAGGTATTTGTGATTTAGGTTACTTGAAAATATGTTTATTAATCTTAGGTGATGTGGTTATTTTTGAGGTGTTTCTTGTGCTTGAGTAGAATAAATACTATTTGAAGTTTGGAGTATGTTTTATTGAGGGATGGAAGTTGAGGATGGGGTATAAGTTATATCAATGGTATAAGAGGTATGATCAATTTGTGTTGTTGGGGATGATGCTTATATTTGTATTATTTCCTCATGCCCCAATTCTATGAGATGGGATGGGGAAGCATCTTGATTAATGTGAAATGTTGAAGAGATTTGATTGCGAGGTATTGGGTTTGAATAAATATAATCAAATACTCTTCTCATATTAGTCATATTAACCACATTTTCATCATTGGTGTTAAGGTATATGATACTTTCAATGTTGTTGGTATTAGGGATAAGTTTATCAATGTTATCTTGGTGATTAGGAAGGAGATCCTTGTAGATAGGTAAATGAGAATTAGTTTGGTTTAAATATTGATGTTTAGTTTGAGTCTCATGATATTTATGTGTTATGTCATAAACATGTTGAAATTTTTGTATAAGGGATTTGTGGTCAAAGTTGGGACCAAAAACTCCACCATAATTTTCTTAATTGTCTACAAGTTTCATGAGAATGGCCCCAACTTTCAAGGAACTAATAAAATTGATTTGGATCATACCACGTTTTCATAGGATAAGTGGGGTCAAGATATCATGATAGAGGTCTTGGAAGATTTTTTTAAATTTCTAATAATAATAGATGTTTGTGCACATTAGTATGATTATTTTGAGAATATATGGGATTATGATTAGAATTATTATTAAGAGGAGTAACATGTGTTATGGTGTTATTTGGAGTAATGGATTGAATGGTGTGTATGGTGTCATAAATTTTTAAAGAACCATCATTAGTTTCATGACTATTTTTATTTTTGATAAGCATAAAATTTCTCATTTTAGGTTGGGGAGGTTCAACTTGATGTATGAAGAAATCTTGGCATTTGGCTTGGTCAAGATCCTCTTCCAAAGTTTTTGGAGAAGGGGTTGTAATGCAATATTTCAACATAGGGTGAAGATCATTGGTAAATATGTGGAAGAAGTTATAACCTACCATATTATGTTCAACTTTATTAGATAAGGTTTTAAATTATTTTATGAAAACTTGTGCCATTTCAATTTCTAGATATTTACAATTGATGAAATGAGCTAAGCTAGTTTTGAGAAGATCACTAGTTTGGAATTCTTGGACTAGTGAATTGATCAAGTCTTTTATTCTAGTAATGGAGTGGTTTTTTAATTTATTATACCAATCTAAATCATCTAATGAAATCATTTTAGATAATATTTTAGTGCATGCAAAAGTATTAACTTATCCCCATCTTTTTAAAGATTTACAAATTATTTTAAATGTAGGGTAGGATCTATACATCCTTTATTTTACATAATATAATTTTTTTCTAATACATGTCATAGGACCTTTCCTATTTTAACATCCCATACTTGTTTCAACCTAAGTAATTAGTTTCCACTAATTACCATCTTACCCTAAGTAATTAGTTTCCACTAATTACCATCTTACCCTAAGTAATTAGTTTTTAATAATTACCATTTTACCCTAAGTAATTAATTTTTACTAATTACCATTCTACACTAAGTAATCATTGGTAACTAATTAACAACCTTTAAATATATAAAAATCCACAAAAATATAATAAAAGTAAATGGTTTAACCTCCCAAACAACCTCCAACAGAACAAAAATCCATCTAAACAACTTAGAGCTTAGTTTAACCCATAGTTGAAATAATCAGAACCAACTTTTATTAAGAATGGAGAGAGTTGACAATGATCCCTACGATCTACATCAATTTGGTATAATTCACATAAATTTATTATTAGACTTTCCTTTGGAAAAAGAATAAAATTTTACTCTTAAAGGTTAAAAGAACTGTCATAGATTAATTGTAAATGATTTCTTAGCTCCTTGTTGGATAGACACATTGCCATGTTTTCCCCTCAACATCCATCAAGAGGACAAACATTATTATATCAACATCACAATTATCATAGACTTGGAGCACATTTAAGGTAGGTATATTTCATTGTTTAAATAAATTTTATATTTCTTTGTTCTATTTTATATTTCTGTTTAGCATCCTTACAACCATTAGGCTATCCTAGACTTCACTAAACCAACCATTAGCCTCTTATTTATAAAGTATTATCTTTTCTATCAAAATTAACATCGATCCTACAATATTGACATCGATCCCTATCTAATATTTTTAGTTTTTAATGTGAGACTTTTTTTTATTAGCACATCTAAATTAATTTTTATTCTATGTTCCTTAAACCTTGTATTTTATATATAGATGACACTTCTTAGAGCCTCAAATGAAGTTATTACTAGTCATGATTTACCAATTATCCCTCAACATTTATTTTTCAATCAAAGTGATATTTCCTTTGAGTTAGGGATTTGATCCATTATGTTTCCCTTAATGTAGAAGTTATCACTGATGAATTAGAAGCTATACAAGAAAATGAAGATTCTGTTGAAGCTTATTGGCATGATTGCTTTGATAATCTTAATTAAATACACATATATTAATTCAAAATATTTCAATATCATATATATATATATATATATATATATATATATATATATATATATATATATATATATATATACATACATACATACATATATATATATATATATGTATGTATGTATATATATATATATATAAGTATGTATGTATATATGTATGTATATATGTATATATGTATATATATACATATATATATACATATATATATATATATATATACATATATATATATATATATATATACATATATGTATGTATGTATGTATATTGTATTTTATTTCACCATTTTTATATGCTTAATTACATAAATAAGTGGGCTAACATCCTTCTTAGGAAGTTCATTACTTCTTAGGTTTTGTCTATCACTAGGCAACCCACTACCCTATGTTATTAGTCAAATATTTTCCAAGTTTCCTCATGTGTGTAGGTAGTCATTCCTTGCCAAAAAAGAGCTCCCACATTCATTAAATCAATAGTGCATAACCTTATAAATCATAGTTAAACTTTAAACCCTACATTTCTCTTTTAGTTTTTAATAGTTAATTTTATAAAAAGAATGAATGAAAAACTACTTAAACAATCTGACATGCCTGGTGAGACCATTTTTGGGCCTCATTATTCTTGATTTCTCATTCTAGTTCTTTGTTTTTGCATTACATTTTAGTAAAAACCTTTCATCATTAAAGTAATAAAATAAAAATATAGATTGCTTTATTTTTTAAAGAAATTATATTTATCAGTTTGTTTATTTAAATAGTGAACCTAGTGTAATTAGAAGGATTAATTCACCCTTTTAGTTACATTTCCTTTTCACACACTACCAAACCACAATAATCTCAAAATAAGAAATCAGACAAATCCTACCTAGGTAAACCCACTTGTATTTCATCACCTAGGTGAAAGTTGCCTCAATGTTCTCACTAAGTATAAATAATTAGTTGGTACTATAAAGGCGATGTGCTCAAAACCCTTATTATTATTGTACCATGAAGTGAGGGGGTAGGCTCAAATATCGAGACACATAATACCACCAACATAGATTTAGGCCTCATTTTACCTTCATGTATATTGAGGATACCAACTTTAAATGAACATGAAACCAGACTTAGC
>JARHVA010002719.1:2240000-2402056 GCA_037957365.1 Torreya grandis
AACAACATATTGAAAAGAACCTTTAGCCAAGGGAGATATTGAGTCTTAATTATTTCATATTTTAAGTATCTCTAGCTTTGATCCTCTCTTTAGTAGATAGAATTAGTATAAGTAATGGTTTTTGAATAAATATGCTCTCTCCATGCATTAGTGTTTTACTTATACATAGATTAAGTATGATTCTCTTTTGTATGTTTAATTTTATTTTTATGAACCCTCCACTTTATTCCACAATATTTGGTGAGCACTAGATTAGATTTTGCTTTACTTGTTATTAATATAGTAAATATGAAAACATAGGACCTAGTTAGGGTTATTGCATAGTTTTTCTTGACATGAAGATTTAGAAACCTCCTTAGTGATATTATTGTGGTAAGAGATTGATAAATTATGTCTAATAGATCCATATTGGTTACGACCTCAATTATCTAATATATCCCCAATCTAAAGTGTAAGTAGCATCTATCTTCTCTGAGCTAGGATTGATTTATAGATATGCTACATTTCTCACTACATACATTCTAGTGAAATCAAATTAAATTTAAACCTTGAATATTTTATTTCATGCTTTTAATTTCTATCATTTGATTATTTTTTATATTTGTGATACTAGGTCAACCAAGCCAATATAGTTCTAGCATCTGTGCACAGGTTTAACACAGTCACATCAAAAATGACTCCATTCTCTCTCTCTCTCTCTCTCTATATATATATGTGTGTGTGTGTGTGTGTGTGTGTGTGTGTGTGTGTGTGTGTGTGTGTGTGTATGTATATATATATAGACACACACACACACACACACACACACACACACACACACACACACACACACACACACACACACACACACACACACACACACACACACACACACACACACACACACAGATATTCATTAGATACAGGTTACTAGATCAAGCAAGTCAACACAATACTCTTATTCAATCCCAAAACAACATATTGAGTTGAATAGGTCAACTTAGTCTTCTAGTTAGAATCTAGAAGAACAAATTAAGTCATACAGGTTGAATTAGTCATTTTAATAGGATTTAATAAATAGGGTTTCATAGAACGAGGTTAACCTAGTCAACTTAGTTGCTAGAACTTGTAAGTAGCATTCAAGTCACTTCAACAAAAAAATTATAATATTCAGTATCCTCCAACCCACAAGGTTCCTTTATTTCTCTCTTTCAATTCAATACTTAATTATAGTTCTATTTTATGGAAGGTTTTAGTCTTCAAAACTACAATCCTATAGCAAACTAAGTTGACCTAATCGACTTAATTCCATATCATATATTTTATTTAAAATACCAAGTTGACCTAGTCAACTTAATTCTTAAGGAATCTTTCTTCTATAAAATAGTAGTGAACTAGTTGGATCTATTCTATAATGTTTACATATAGAATCATCTAAACTAACTCTATACCATTCTTAATTTAAGAATTGAAAAACTATATTCTAGTAATTAATTTACATGTTCATTTTTAAATATTTTCATGCTTAGAGCAGCTCACATAGTCTAATTAGGTGGTTTTTCAAATTGTTGATTATTTACACTATTTTTATCTTTTTACACACACTACCAAATCATACATTATTCAAATGCATCTAATATTTAAGTTCTTAAGGCCTACCTACTTGGATTTCATCACCAAGAGGGAAGCTTACTTGGTTTTCTAACCAAGTATAAACATGTGTTTAATGTTATATATTGGAAAAGCACCCAACAACCCTTATCAATATGAAATTGTGAAGTGAGGGGCTATGTCCCAATACTAATTTAGTACCATTTTCAATGCAAATCCCTTTCAGCCTAAATATCCTAAAAACCATCAATATATTGCTTTCTAGTTCCATATTTTCAATCAACATCCCCATCACACTTAAAATAATAATTTATAACAATATAAAAACACTCAAGATGACCATCTAGTTAGCATTTACTTTTTACTTGATTATTAACTCTCTAATCATTGTATGTTGTATTACAAAAACTTACACTGACCATCATTGGTGCAAGGTTTTATGTTGTGTGTTTGCTTCCATTTTTTGATTCAAAATACATTTCAAATTCTTTCCTTATTTTTAGCACACTAGCATTATGTTCGACACTAGTCTTTTATAGATTATATTTTTCCTTATCTATAGTACTAAGTTGACTTAGTTGACTTTGTATCCCTTTTGCCAATTAAGTTATAGTAATAAGTTCATCCGGTTGACTCTATATCTTTATCAAACTATATTTTTCCCTTTCTAGTAGTACTAAGTCAACTTGGTCAAATGTGTACTCCTCTTCCTTCTATCTAGTAGTACTTAGTTGACCTAGTCAACTTTGTACTCTTATCATCTCCCTTTTTAGCAATACACAATCACCCTAGTTGAATTTTTACTTTTATTTCTAATCTTGTTCTCTTATTTGGATTAATTAGTTATATGTTTCTCTTTCCTTATCATTCTATTCATTTCCTCAACATATCATGAATTCCCCTATTATAATCTTCTTGGATAACTTATACATTTAGAAACTATATGGGGTATTATTTTCTCCCTCTCTTTACCTCCCAAGAGAACCCTAAATATTTGAGCACCTCTTCCCCTCCTTTGTCTTTAGATTGTAACATGCTTTAAATCATAACTCAAAATGAAGTAGGTGGATCCAATCCTTTTTATACCTATCAAGAGAATTCTCATCTTCAAAATTTTCAACATAATATGGGATAAATTGATAGAAGTATATCTAATAATCCCACTAGTAATCCACCTTCCAACAACCCTCCCCTAATACCAATTTAGTAAGTTCTCATAAAAATACCAACCTTCCAATTGATATTAATCAACTTCTCACACAATTCATACAACAAATGAACATAATTCAAACTTATAACACCTCTAAAATGATGCAATTACAACATCATTTGATCAATATAGATAATCAACCTTCGATTCTCAATTCTCAAGACAATACCAATTTTATTCCTCCATCTCTTTAATAAAATGTGAGGGGAAACAATTTTATCTAAGATTGATCTTCAAGAATGGTATCATCAACTAATAATCTAAGATTACATTACTAAAATAATGTTTAGAACCTAGTGTGGGCACTATAAATTCAAAATGTTGCCTTTTGGGTTAAAAAATGTTCTAGTAACATTTATGAATCTCATGACTAGTGTGTTTAGGGATTATCTGGACCACTTTGTGTTAGTTTTCCTAGAAGATATCCTCATATACTATAAGAATGAGGAAGAACATATTCAACATATATAATTGGTTTTACATTAGTTATAGAAGCACAAATTATATGGTAAGTTATCTAAATATGTAGTTTTATAGAGGAAAGTGTAATATTTTGGACACATTATCTATGTAGATGGAAATTAAATTGATTTAATGATGATAAGTTCCATAATGGAATTAACAACACCTAAAAATGTGTATGAGGTGATAATTTTTATAGGATTAGTAGGTTATTATAGGAAATTTGTTCCAAATTTATAAAATATAGATAACCTAATTACATTTCTTCATCAAAATAATTATATTTTTATTTGTTCATACAAGTGAGAAAAAGCCTTTTAGGAGATAAAAATAAGGACTATTTTAGAACCTATGCTAAGGGTTCATAATCCTGATGGTCAATTATTAGTAATTAATTATGCATCTAGGGATGGAGATGGAGGATTTATTATACAATATGGTTTATTTGTAGCATATGAGGCCAAAAACATTCAGCCTTATGAGGTAAATTATGACCCTCATGTTTGGAACTTGCTGTAATAGTGCATGCATTGCATGTTTAGAGGTATTATCTATCGGGAAAACTAATTGAGATCAATATTGATAATTTGGGACTCAAGTATATCTTTACCTAACAAAACCTAAATGCATGTCAGAGATGTTGGTTAGAATTTTATCTTATTATGATTTTGATATTAATTATATCAAGGGCAAGGAAAATAGAGTTGTAAATGCCCTAAGTCATAGAAGGTACATAACATCCCTGGCTACTATTAAGAGTTATTTATGTGATTATGTAATTAAATTCTACCCTAGAGATGAACTCTATGATTGGGTTAAGAATAATTTACCAAAGGATGCTCAAAATCCCAATTTTAAAGGATTTGAGTTAGAGAGTGATGGTATTTTAAGGTATAATGGTAGGATGAATGTGACTAACAGAGAGAATTCTAGGAGCATGATTTTAAAGGAATTTCAAAATGCCCCTTATTCAAGTCATCTTAGAGTAACTAAGCTCATGAATAGGCTAAGACCTCTCTATTTTTGGAAAGGAATTAAAATGGATGTAGCATATTTTTTTATCTTAGTGTTTAAAATGTCAATGTGTGAAGGTTGAACATGTACATCTAGTAGATTATTATATCTTCATAATATACCAAAATAGAAGTGGTAGGTAATTGGCATAGACTTTGTCAAAGTTTTTTTAGTATCATATAACTATTATGATATGATATTGGTGGTAGTTGAAAAACTAAGGTATCTCACTTCATTGTAGGAAATTTAACAAATGATGTACCAATTTCATGGATTTAAAGAAAAGATCATTTTTGATAGAGATCTAATAATGACATATACAATTTGGTTGACTTTAAATTTAAATATGGGAATGCAGTTGAATTTATGTACTACATATCACCCAAAAATTAATGGAAAAATAGAGAGGGTTAACCATGTTTTAGAAGATCTCATTTGAATGTATTACACAGATCAACAATACAAGTGGGAGGAGTAACTTCCATTAGTAGAGTTTGCCTATAAAAACTCATAGCAACCAACACTAAAAATGGATACATTTGAAGAATTATATGGAAAAAGAGTAGAACATCAATTATTTGAGATAAATTAGAAGATAAAGTAGTCTTTGGACCTGAAATGCTTTTGGAGATGGAAGACCAAGTTAGAAAAATCAGGGAAAGTTTGGCTAAGGCTAATGATAGATAGAAAATTTATGCTAATGTAAAAATAATAACAAGAAAATTTCCATTGGTGATAAAGAATTTTTTAAGGTTAAGCCTCAATAAATATTTATTAATTTTTGTGAATTAGTAAAGCTTTCACCAAGATATGTAGGACCCTTAGAGGTTTTAGAAGTGATCAATCATGTAGTGTATAAGCTTTTTTTTCACCTAATCTAGCTCTCTTACATAATATTTTCCATGTCTCTTATCTTAAAAATTATGTTTTTAATCCTTCTCATGTATTGAATTAGAATGATTTATAGGTTATAGATCCTAGGGTGGTCACAGTAGAACTAGTCATAATAATTGACACTCACAAACTCAATTTGTGTAATAGAGAAGTGTCATAGTACAAGGTCCATTAGGACCAATATTATAAAGATAGTACCACTTAGGAGTATTATGATGAGTTATATATGTTTTTTCCACATTTTTTTACCTAATATGTTTGTTGGATAATATTTAATTTTCTATTGAGTAATGTTTAATTTCATAACTATTGTTGGAATAAGTGTCATCACGATGATGACCAACTTTAAGGGGAAGGATGTTATATCCTGATTCCTCTCTATACTTAATAACCTACTGATTAATGGATTTTATGGTTATTTTTTAGCTAATTACTATTTTTATAACATGGATTTTATAAATTTATGTATGTAAAGTTATATGTTACTTATTTTCATAATCATTAGTTTGTTGAGCTAGTTATACTTTTATGCTATGTATATGATGATCATGATTATATATAGTTCATTGAATCATTATATTATGCATTTTATATTCATTAAAGATAACTACCTTTGTTATTATAAGATGGATGTAGGATAAATTCTACCCCTTAGGCTATGATGAAGGGAGAGCATCATCAGAGAGAGTGGAGTGGATGGAGGTGTTAGGGGATGATAGAATGAAAACTAAGAACCCTGCACACACCAAAAACAATATAATATACTTTATATTCATTATTTAATTTAAATGGATTCTAGTATATTTTTATTTTTATTAGGTTTGATGCATTTAAATATGGCTGGTTTGGATATAGTTACCATACTCTAATCTAGTTGTTTGTATACGATTGTAAGATTTGAACTCTTGTATGTCATCTTACTTAGCTTATTTCATGTGATTATGTTTCCTATATCATTATAGGTTGTAAGAATATAAAAGGGTATTACGAGTATTGCATAGTTGTGAACTCACTTACTAGGTAGGGTTTGTTGGGTAAATTCATGAGTTGTAATGTATGAATGAAATAAATGAATCTAGTAATTTCTTATGAATAGGGGTTTCTTTTCATTCTTATGAATTTGTAAAAAAATAGGGTTATATAATGTGCACTAGGGATGGATCAACCATCCATAGAGCCAAATATATGACTTTAGAAACCTTAGTCAAAATGGCTATGCAATTTTAATTGGTTGCTAAATAAATCAATTTTGATGGTTTATAAATTTCTGCAAAGTTCATAAAGATTTACAAAATTAGGAAAATCTTGATTTAGCTGTGTAAATAATTTCAATTGTGTTTTTGAAAGTATAAAACCTTGACATAGATACCTAGGGTAAATTCATGAACATGTAGATTTAATGGATTGAGTTTAAATATAAATATGGGTATGTCAGATTAAAACTCAATCTTTTAATAATATTATTGAGTCATTATTTCCATATATAAATATATATTAGAATTGATGATATTTTTAAATTGAGTCAATTGTTATATTAATTGAATTAGGGCACAACTAGATATGTGTTGTTAAATTTAGACTAGAAAAACTAGTTTTAAATCATTATTTTCTTCATACACATGTATTGTCTTGTTTAATGTTTAAATTGGATAAAAATTTGTAATGAATAAACTAGACTAGGGCACAATTATCTGTTATATTAATCTAATAGGTGAATAAATTAAAGGGTATTGATTAATGTTTAAACCCTAACTATGAGTTGGAAATACTTGTAATTCATGTTAGCTAAAACAATCCCATTATGAACAAAATAATAATAGGGCATGTTTAATTTCATTTTATGAAGTTTTTCTTAAGTAATACTATTATATAAATATAAATAGGTATATACATGTTTAATACATGCATGCATGAGTTTTCCATGACCTATTAACACACACACACACACACACACACGCACACACACACACACACACACACACACACACACACACACACACACACACACACACACACACACACACACACACACACACACACACACACACACACACACACACACACACACACACACACACACACACACACACACACACACACACACACAAAAAAAAAAAAAAAAAAAAAAAGAACATGTATACAATTATTTATATTACATATATAATTTTTTTATAATGTGTATAAACTATAAGTAAAACTCTAAATGTTGAATGACCTAATGATATTCTTATATTTATTTATATACATACTAATCCTTGATATAAGTTACATAAGTTTGTGGTTATTCTATTTGCATATAAGATTGAAATTTATATTATATATGAATCCTAAGGAAGTTTGATGTGTGACTCTTAGTTTAATGAGTATTCACTATGATATATTACATAATTTTTATTTTAGTGATAATGAGAAAATAGATAAAATCTATAGTTATATTAAGAAGTTTCATTTTTAGTGAAATTGTGAAATAGATAAAATATACAATGAATATTATTACTATGTAAACCTAATATAAATAATTACATTTATATTATCTAAATATGAGTTGACCTCATACAATTTTTAGAAATATAAATCTATATATCCACGTATATATTCAACTATTTATATATATATATATATATATATATATATATATATATAGATGGATATGTCTATATGAGACCAAATGCATTTTAAAATATCAAATTAAGAGTTGTTGGTTTTATGGATTTTAAATAGACCTATATAACTAAAGTTTATTATTTGTTATATATTTCAAAAGAATTAAATTTATTAATATACTAATAAATATAATATGCATGTGTATGTGTGTGTGTGATACTTAAAAATCACAAAAGAATATTATTTTTATACAAGTATACCATACAAATATATGCATATTTATTTTGACAATTCAGTATGTTATATGTAAAATCAAAGATGTATTAATGCATTTGTTTATCTAATTTATTAATGTTAAACTTAGAAGTGAATTCAATGAATTTTGGAAACTTCTAAATGTGTAGTATTGGATAATTTTAAATCATTCTATTTAGCATTGATTGGTTTAAGAACAGTTTAGTTACGCAATTAGGAAAGTGAAATAAAGTGGTTGTTTAATGAGCTATTAATTATTGATAGATGTTAAATGACATTAAGTGAAAGGTTGTATGTGAGTATTTTTAGTAACTTGATGTTAATTTTACCCAAATGTTATAATTTTTTTAATGTTTAAATCTTACCTAAATGGTATGACTATTTCAAAATATATTTACATAGCTAATAGCATACCATAAATAAATTAGACATTTGGAACTATATTATTGCAGTGGATAAATCAAATATAAGTCTTTGAGATTTTACTGTATTAGCACATAAGGTAGCTTATAGTAGGAAAAATGCATCATGAAATTTGTTGGTTTAATATTATTAAACATATAAACCAATATGGTATTAATGACCCTAAATAAGTTAGTGAGATAGATTCCATGTAATTAGTATCTCTAATACATAGATATGGTGTAATTAAATTCACTAGTGTGTATGAAATTGATTGATATTAGAGATTAAATAACTATAAGAAAAATTTAGATAAAGTAGTGTTTATGGTTAAACATTATCATTTCATCTATTTGATTTAGTTTACATGTCTTTTATGATATCATGTTATAAAGGGTTTCTTTATGATATGTTGCATGTCATAGTTATCTTGCATCACATGGGTCATATTTTTCACTCTTTATTCTCTAACCATCATTATCTACCCTTATATGAAGGTAGGGATTTCCCATGTTGGGAGATTATGCAGGGGATCGATGGTTCATGGTTGGTGTGAAAAAGCACTTAGATGATGCTTTCCCTCCCCTCAATAGTAGTTCACTAGTGACTACACTCATGATTAATTATGGATGATTCAAGTTAAATGAGAATTTCATGCTCTATGGAACATTATATCATTAAAAATTATTATTAAGAAATGTACTATGTTGAAACTATACTATTTTTTATATTTAATCATTACAAAAATTAGTTATAACACTATATCAATAGTGGTTGAATTTATAAGTATAATTTAATGAAATAATTATAGTATCCATTTTTATAATCGATGTTATACTTAACCTTGTGCTAATTAGAAAAATAAATTATCTCTTGACCTTGATTTTGGTTAACTTAAAAAAATGTATTTAGTTAAATATCACTATGTTATGGTTTTAGTGTGATGGAGATCTGTAAATTGAATTAGTGTAAATATTTTAATTTTTTTATACCCTATTCTCATAAAACCTAATGGGGTTGTTACACCATCACATTTTAAAACATATTTATTAATCAAAGAAATAATAAATTTAAGTACATTTAAGTAGGTTGTGTGATTTATCCTCATTAAAATAAGATAAACAAAATAAGTTTTAATGTGATTTTACATTTGTTATTTATTTTGTTACTTAGTACTACATGGATGTAATGTGAAAATAATCATAAAGACAAACTAAGTCCCCACCTTCATGTTACTCAATGGAACATTCACCAAGACCCTCTACCTCTCCTAAATATATCAAGGATGGTATTCCTCAATATTACCCACAGTGAGATCTTGACTCTACCAATATATTGGATAACAATCTAATTACCCTAAGTCATTACCTTATTACATGATAAAAATGAATTATTATTCCCCCTCAATCCCAATCCTCCCTATTTTTTAATGGCATGTCACTAGAAACATCATAGGGATACATGGTAGCGATGGCTTCGCCTTCCATCAACCCACCACCACCAACATGTTCTAATACTAACATGACACAACTTATAGATACTCAACCACAATTAATATCTAGTAACCCCTCTATAAATATTACTAAGATAAAAAATGTTACTATACCACAACCTAAATCTAATTAACAACCCTCTCCCATGCTCTAGAGATTAGTATTCTCAATACATGTGACTCTCCCATTGATCCAAACATACATAATCTCTAATCCCAAAAACATCACTCAACCACTATAATCCACACAATAAATACCTATGAGTCAAACTCTCCAACAATAGATCCCCTCAACTACTCAAAACCTGATTCCATCATAACCCCTCATAATCACCTATCTTAACCCATCTCAACAACAAAGTCTACCCCTCCTATTCCTATAATATTCAATTGTATCTCAACCAACCATTACCACTTCTATTGGTTATCCCCTTTCACATCAATTCCCTACTTAACTTCCCCCTTATCAACATTTACAACAAAACATTTATGGGGTATGTCTCAATATAATTCCTAACCTAAAATCATGTGTATCATCATGGATAATATGGAAAAATTAGAAGCTTTTAACTTTAGGAAAGATAATATTCTCACATAGGAATAAATTTGTAATGAACCTATTAACCCTATCATTCCAATTAGGCCATATCCAACATAGTGAGAACTTCCAAAGTCTAGGAAATTTAAAAAAAGGAGGACCAAAATATCACATTATGGAATTTAGGCATACATGTTACCTTATATACCATGATGATTTCCTCCTTTTGATAAATTTCCCCATGTCTCTAGTTGGACCAACTTGAGATTGGTATAACTCTATCCCTGAACATTACCTATTTTCCTTCAAATAATTAGCTCATATTTTATTAGAGAATATTTCAAGGAAAATAACCAACACCAACCTATACATTTTTAAACAATTTGAATATGAGTCCATTGTTTATTTTGTGTCCATCTGGTGAGGCCTCATAAATCAATTGACATTTTCCCTTTCTAAACCCAAATTGATTGTGTTATTTTTGAGGTCATGTGAAAAACATATATCATCCACACTCTAAGTTCAATCATTTAAAACCTTTTACAAAGACTATATCATGGATTGTAACCTAAAAATATGAGATTTAGAAGAAACAAATGTTAAATTACAAAATAAGAATTTTAAAAATGATCCTTCCAAAGGGACCAATAATCTTAAACCAAAAGTCACAAAAAATACTCTTGTCCTAAAATCATCTCCTCCATAAAAATTAAGCCAACCAAATTATTCTAATTCCTAGACACATGTGTATAGAAACTTGACATGATTTGCACCTAGGCAATATATGCCCTTGGGAGAATCTTATGCTTCCATCTTGGACAAACTATTAAAAGCATCAATTATTGAACTACCTCTGATCAGGCCCATTATTGACTCTCTTAATAAACGTAATTGGTATAAAGAGAGTGAATTTTGTACATACCATCATGTACTTGGTCACAAGATTAAATATGTCTCTATTTTAAAAGCTTGGTTTATAACCTTATTAATCAAGGGGAATTATAATTGGATAAGTTGAATCCTCCTTCAAACCAGTCCCTTGATATATTTAGATATCCATTCAATAATCACTCATATTCATCTAATTATGTGATTTTTAACAATGAACCACTAATTATGTTATACTAGGGGGTGTTATCTATGAGACTACACTTGTGATCAAAGAAAGACATGATGAGATATGTGGTGGGCACTTGAGCAGCCTAGTTGTTGCCAATAAAATTCTATAAATAATTTATTATTAGCCCACTCTAATTAGGACTATTTTGAATATGTCAAAAATATGTTAACCTATTACATGCCCCTAGTCATACATTATAGGTAGCCAGAGACTTTTATCCATTTTATTAGTGGGGGATAGACTTTATAGGACAAATTAATCATAAATCTTCCCTACATCACCATTTTATCATTATTACCACTAAATATTTTACTAAGTGGGTGGAGTTTATTCCTCTTATTTCGACTAAAGTAGAAAATATTGATGATTTCATTAATCATCATATTATCTATCACTTCAACGCTCCTCATAAGATCATTACATATAAATGTAAATATTTTAAAAGTAAGCAGGTCCAAAAAATCTATGAATATTTTAACATTAATATAAGTTTTTATTCACCCTATTATCTGCAAGCTAATGGAAAAATTGGTGCATATAACAAGACCCTTATGAAAATGCTAACCAGATTAGTTAATGAGGTTGGGAAGAACTAGAATCTTCACATTCCTTTTTTCCTTATATGCTTATATAAATAGCATTCAAACCCATATGGGTACTACCCCTTTCTCTTTAGTCTATGGAATAAAATTTGTCCTCCTTCTAGAGGTCCAAATTCTTTCTCTTTGGATTTCTCTTAAAATACATCATTTCTAAAGAAGATTATCATCTAAAGTGATTAACATAGATTTAAATCTTATATGATCATCCATTAGCAGCCCTCAATCATCTCCATGTATATCAATAAAGAATAAAATAGGCATATAATCAATATTTAAAATAATGAGAGTTTAATATTAGTGACCTTGTACTTAAATAAAGTTAACATGTCATAAATATGGAAATAAGTAAACAAGGAAATTTTGATCCAAATTGGATTGGACCATATATTATTACTCATAAATATGGATATAGTGCATATCACATGGGCTCTCTTGAAGGAAAACTAGAACATGAACCTATTAACTCTTTGCATTTGCATCTTTTCTACTATTAATAATCTTTAATAAATTATAATTATCATAGGTTATCCTTATTTGGTTTAAAAATAAACTAAAATTACACCTCCTATCATTTAAAAATACCCAACAATGATAAAGAATCATGTGGTTATCCGAAATCATACTTGTCCTAATCTTAAATCTGAACACCTAAGATCTATTCATAGCATGTTCTAAATGGATAATTTTTGCCTATAATAAGAAGGTTCCCCAAATCATTATTTCCTAAAATATTTTGCCTAAATTTTTTGTTTTAGGGATAAAAATATAATCTTATGCAACTAATTTTTCTATAAGAATCAAACTACATTAACTTAATCCAAATTAGTAATCTAGATAAAAATCAAAGGGAAAAATTGCATATTACTCCTGTGAAGGATAGTTATTCATGAAAAGGCATAAATCACATATTGCTCCCTTAAATGACAGATACGAAAGAATATATCCTAAATTATAGACCAATCCCTCAAAGGATGGATATATAACTAAAAAAATACATTAGAAAACTTCTTATGTTAATCATTTTTCTATAAGCATGCCTCTAAAAAACCCTTAAAAAAAAAATCCTAGGAAAGATTCTTTCATTGATCAAATTTCTTAAACTCATAAACTTCATACATTGATAAGGATACATGGATTAGTATAAGGAGCTCTTAAGGATAGCCTTGAAATATCTAGAACACAAGGAGATACATCTAATTCTAATAGAATAAGATTCAACCAACATCATATGAAAATCATATCCATATTAAATTAAGGGCTCATTAACTTAGTTGACATGAGGTTGTTAAAAGTACTTATTAACAATAGATAAAGGATGCCTATGTAGATGAAATAAAATTTTATCTCTAGTTAGGGTCTAAGCCAATAATGGGTAATTTTAGACACTAAAAACTCATAATAGGTGTCAAAATGCCTCATGACTCTTTAGGGACTAATTAACCCTTATCAACCTAATGACCAACCCTTTAGACCCTAAGTATAGTTAGGTACTTAGATAACTAAACTCATGAAATTACTAACATGAACCTTAACCCACCTCTTTCAACCCACCTTAACCCCTTCTCCTTTGAAAACTCAAATTTTGATGGTTAACTTAACCATCAATGGTTAGCCTAACCATCAATAGTCAAGTCCTTACCGCTCTAACCCATCACCATCTATGTGTGATATAAAGATGCATAATTAAATATGTTTGCCTTATGTAGTGATAATGAATTCCCATGCATCAAAATCAGTAGCCTCATCTTCTATGGAACCTTATATCCTCCATCTATCTTTGCCTATAAAAGGAAGGGAGTAGGAGGTGAATTGAATCCATGATCACAAACACTCTTTCATTTAGGTATTCAATATTTATAGCATCTAGTCTTCCTTTAACAACTCAACAAAATAGGAGACCCAAATCTCTACCAAATTTACTTTTGAGGCCAAAGTACTATTACTCTAGAAAAATTGCTCTAGCCATAAACTATCAACCATCTAACAAGTTATAGGTATATTATACTTGTTCTTTGTTTCATTGGATTTCTAACCTATCTAACCTACTCAAACCTATTTTTACCTTGTTTCCTAACTTCCAAATCCTTAATAAAACCCTTATTAGATGATTCACCTATTCCATAATTTTTTTTAGCAACCTTAAAAATCCATAGGCAAATTCCAATAGTTAACACAACCACTGACGATCACCTCCAACCACCAATGGTTATCCAACCACTGACAGTCATCTTATCCACTAATGGTTAACCCGACTACCAATGGTCACTATGGCAGAAAATAAAAGAAAGTTATTTTTATCTCCTTAACCCCAACCAAACCTAAATTTATATGTTCATACCTATTCATAGACCCTTTTTCTAATTTTTTGAACATGACTTTACCCACTTTAGCATGAGAATTGACCCACTTTTGTTATATTTGGTCATTTTATTTATCAAGAATTCTACTTTCTTCTTGTATTACATTTCATTTTCCTTATGCAAGTACCTTAATTTTATATCTTTCAACTTGATTGTTATCAAAATTGGATTGATATCCTCTTAACAAGCTTATTCTTCTTGGATCTAGCTCACACTAGGAATTCCACTTAACTATCTTTATAAGAACCCCTTTTGTTAGTGATTTCTTATCTATAGGTTATTCCTTATAAGCCAAAGAGGAGTTATCCATCTTCATTTGGATTATATGCACATCACCAACTAGTTATGTCTACCACACCCTTATTACTAGTTTCTTATCTTATTCTAAAATTAATAAATGAGTAAAAATTAAGAGAAACATTTTGGCACACCTGGTGGGACCTAGCATCATTTAGGTGCCCTTTTCTTTCTTCCTTTATTCTATGTTCATCCAATGAAATCTAAAATTTTTTTTGGGCTTAAAATAAACCTTGTATACATTGATTGCTTGATTATTTTAGTTCATATAGTAACCTAATAGAAAATTAATTAATTTTAGTTTCACTCTTGTTATCACACACTTTACAAAATCACATAATCAATTAACACATCAAAACAAACTTGAGACAAGGCCCAACTAGGATATCATCACCTAGTGGTAAACCTTACCCTTTCCCAACAATCCTACTTGGAGGTTGTTACCAAAGGGAGAACCAACTCAATTCTTTGGTTAAGTATATTTTTTTTAATTTAGTATATCTTGGCTAAGCACCCAACACCCTTATCACTGTAGTGTGTAAAGTGAGGGGATAGGCTCTAATATCAAGCCACATACTAAAATTCAATACAAATTATTTTTGAACACCTAAACATAACCTGAAACCATCCTTAGATTTCCTCTTTAGTACTTGATCTACAATCCAAATTTCTTCTTCACACTTTCTAAGGCATAAGCCAAAAGTGATTTAAAAAATATCCCTAAGTTTTTAAACATACTTTAGCATATGATTTTATTGCATCGAGTTATTCTATTTTGCTTGTTTTGTGTTTGAGGTGTGAGTTTTCATCATTTTTTTCTATTCCTCTCATGGTATTTACTAGACAATAATTGAGAAATCAAACCAACCACAGACCACCTTCCTCCTCCTCTTATTCCATGGAGTATACTTTAGATGTTTAGGGTTCCCCTCATCATTCTCCCCTTCATATCATGCCTTCGATACTTGTTGAGTGTGATGCAAATTTTGCCACATTTATTGATAACAACCCTTGGCCCTCCAACATTACCTTAATACCTTATCTCACCACACCTCCACTAATTTGGTTCCTCTAACAGATACACCCTATGGTATGCCTCCCCTTATTATGTTTGGTTTTACTTCTATTTAGCCTTTGATCACCCAATCCTCTTCTTTCATCAGTATCCTATCCACTACCACCACCGAAATGCAATCCAACATTCCAACTAATAACCAAACACCCCTATACCAATCAACACCTTCAATGTAGGGGAAACCTTACCTCTTATTACCTATACCCCATCCACCATGGGGGTATCTTATACCACTATTTCCACCATTCCTCTTATCACCACCAAGAAAACAATTTCTAACCCACTCTAAATTTTGGTGCTTTCCATACCTCTTACCCTTCTAGCTATTAACACAAGGGTTACCACTCAACCGCAACCAAATAGTAACCCATCCATACCTCTAACTCAACCCATATACATCCCACAACAAATACCCATGACATCTTACCAATATGTTCCTAATCCAAAAGGATACATAACACCTTCTACCCAACCTTTGGTGCCCATTAACCCTTATATGGCACCATCCTAACCTCCAATAATCACATACCAATATGTGGTATCATCTCAACCCTCTACATCTTATCTATATATTATTGCCACCTAACCTTAATGAAATTACCATCCAATTATGGATCTTCCCAACCTCAAATGAATTTGGTCAAAATGTTAATGGACAAAATGACCAACCTAGATTCATATATCTCTGGGGCCCATAACCATTTATCTTATGATCAAATCTATAATGAACCTATCCATCCATCCATTCCTATCTAATCTTATTCCCCTCAATGTGAACTACCCAATTTTTCCAAGTTCTAAATCAAGGAGGACCCACAACAACACTTAAGAGCACTTCACCATTCTTTTTATTTGATTACATATGAAAATTCTCTTCTCCTTCATACCTTCCCCATGTCATTATCTATACCAACCTTAGATTGGTATAGTTCTCTTACCAATCACTCCATATTGTCTTTTCAATAACTTGCCCAAGTCTTTTTAGATCACTTTTCCATCAACATATCTAGAAAGGTCTTTATTACTAACCTTTATTCTATTAGGCAATTTGATGATGAATTGATTATTGATTTCATAGCTAGATGGAGAGGTCTCATTAACTAACTTTATTTCTCCTTACCCAAACTAGAATTAATTGAAATATTCTCTTTGGGTTGTGTTAAACATATTTCCCCTACTCTTCAAGTTTAAACTTTTAGGACTTTTGATGAGGCTTTCACCATGGCATAAAAATTAGAAATTAGAGCCATTGATGAGAGAAAATTTAAACTATGGAATCAAAATTCTAGATTTAAATCCAATAATCCTTCCTCCACCAAAACCACCAATAAATATAACCATCCTAATACTAAACCAAAGGCATCAACCAACTTAGTTGTCCTTAAAACCACTCCACCTCCAACTTTCAACCAACCTAACCCAACAAATTCTTCTAACTCTTCTAGCCAAAAAAATTGAAAACAAAACTGAGTTACCCCAAAATAGTATAATCTGATAGGGGAGTCTTATGCTTCAATTTTAGATAAATTACTCAAATTCAACATCATAAAACTTCTTCCTATAAAACATCTACAATAATTTGATGCCTCTTTCCATACACCTAGTTGGTACAATGAGAATGATGTTTGTGCTTTCTACCATGTCATTGGACATGATGTTAGTAGGTGAAATACATTTAAGACTATTATCAAAAACATAATTGATAATGGATAAAATATATTTGATAATCCCAATGCACCCCAAAATGAGTCCCTTGACATCTTTCATAAACCTTTTCAAAACCATGCCCTTTCCACCAACTATGATGATACTAAACCATAACCATCTCATGCTCGTGAGGTCTATATGATTAATGTAATTATTAGTGAACCTATCATTAAGGAGACCATTACCTTAAATACCTCTTCCTATATTCCACTAATTTAAGTGGAAGACTCTCCTATTATTTTGGACATCAAAATAGAGAAAGGAACCAACCCTCTTTCTTCACTCAATGAGACCATGGACCTTTCCACATGTCCTTTGATATAAATACCAAAGGAGGCAACCATTTCTTCAAAAACCTCTGCATCCACTTTATTGATTGAAGTGGTTGAATTACCTACCATTCCTTTAGATATCCAAAAAAAGGAAAAAACCATCTCCATACCTTCTCTTGAGGTCATCAAACCTTCCTCCTCTATCCTAAAACCACCTACTCTCTCTTTAGGAACCATCCTAAAAGAAGAGATCACATTACCTACACTTTTCATGGAGGAGACATTCTCCCAAACCTTGGAACCATCCAAAAAGAACATAGATGAAGAAACCATCACCTCACCTACACCCATGGGATTAACTTTTGAAATCAATGACCAAGGGATCAAACCCATTTACAAGCCTTTTTCTAGATTAGTCCAAAGTTTAGAGTTCATTTCTCAACCCAACCTAGATAGAGCTATGTTTTGGCATCATATCAGCCTCCCTTACTATTGTAGAATATAATTTCACCCTTGTGAAAGAGTTTTTTAGGCTCTCTCACTCCCAACTACAATATTGGAGCAACCTCAAGTTGTGGTAATCCTATAGTGAGGTTAAACCTCTGAAGAAGGTTATCTTCCTCTTGGTAGATTACCTAAACTAATGTTTCTACTTAGAAAAGAGATAGAGAGGGGGTATATGGTAAATAAGAGAGATAAATGGGTGATACACCAAATTTATTGGAACTCACATAAGCATGAAATAAACACTAATTTAGCATAAGATAATTCTTACTCACACAACCTCACAAACTAGCTAATTTGCATTAGTTTTTATTAAACTAGGTTCACCAAACAATACATGAAACAAAAAGGAATTCAAAATTCACACCAAGCATCCATTAATGGTGGAAATATCTCAAGTTTATACTTGTAACTAACTTGAAAACACCTAAAAATAGGCAAGAAATAATGACAATGGACATGGAAGAACACTTCTTCACAAGGCCATCATGCAGAAGCTTGCTAAGCACAATTTAGAGTCAATATATAGGTAAAAATTGATCTTTATTGCTTCAAAATGTCTTTCTTATAAAATTTGATATGGTTTCTCCTTGTCAAATGAGAATATCTTATTAAAATGGGGGAGAAACGGGAGATATAGGAGAAAAGGGGAAGAGAGAGAGAAGAGATAAGCAAATAGAATTCAATAAATGAGAGCCAACCACCCCCCATAGATTCTCACCCACATTTGGGTTAATTATAGCTAATCCTTATTTGACAAATTAACCTCCATTAGATCTAATAGTCTTTAAACCCTCTCATTGGTTGAAAAATAGACTAGAAGATAGAAACTTGTTGAGGATGATGATGTCATGATCCATTAAAAAGGAAAAGTCTTCAAATACTTTGAAAATGTATTGAATTCTCCACTTACACTCTCCAACCTTGAAATCTCTCTCCCATATACTTATATGCTCCCCTCCACTTTTTCTTCTAGAAGATGTTAGGAAAAAGGTTAGCTAACTTGGCATTTTATGCTTAACTAACCATGGAGCTTATCTTTCATGTTTGCTTTTTGAGGTTATTTTCTATTTTAAACTTGAATTTTCTCTACCAACCTGAAATAAACTCCATGATACCTATCACTCCCATAGACCCCATTGATGGAGGTCATAAGCTTGAGTGACCCTCAACCAATTACCCTAAAAACTACTTCCAAGGCCATTTGGCACCCTAAAGGCCACTTCTAGACCTATATAAGACTTCAAAACATACATGGCATGTGTATGATTAAGAAAATGAATATTTTGAAAACCTTCAATACCTACAAGAAAGGTGGAAATCACCCTTAAACTTGTAACAATGTACAAATATGCCAAACACTAGGTTTTTAACACTTTTACTCAGCAAGACACCATGGAAACTCTTGTGAATATATATAAATTCCATGTTATTATTTTTTGGGTCCCATTAGATCCCTTTCATGGTTTTATACTATTTCTTTCTTCAAATACCTACACAAATATGCAATTTTGAGCCATTTTGGGCTTTTTAGGCACCCAAACATGTTAGATTATTCTACAAGATAGGTTTTTAAAGATATTAAGGGATTATTATACACATTAAAATTGGTTTTTAATAAATTTTAGGCTACTTGATGGACTTATGAGTCCAAAAAGCAAAAAAACTAGTCAAAAAGCTCCTTTACAAGCTTAAGCAAGCTCACATTCAAGACGATTGTTCATAAAATTAAGACACCCATTACAATAATTATTTACATGTATATATGGTAAATATACCCCTTAAAATCCCTAAAAATATTGGGATCCCATGCAGAAGGTGTGAAAAGATACACACATAAAGATGATTGCTTGTAGGGTTTAGAAACATTCTAGACATGCTTACATTCTTAATGATTATTCATAAAAATAAGTAAATTAACCAAACTAAATACATAATTAATTTCAACTACATATGTTTACTCAAAACATACTATAATAACTTTCCCTAACTCTTCATGGTATGAAATAAATGAATATCTGAATAAGGGTTAAAACTTGGTGTCTTAAGCCTAAAAAGCTTGAATTTATCCAAATGACAAATTTTAAATTTACCACTGATATTAATTGATTTAAAACATATTAATTAAATATGAAACACCTCATAACACATCTATAAATTATCAAAACTCAACTTTGCCTTTGAGACTGCCTGTGGGGTTTTGAGCCTACCTTTAGAGTTTTTATGAAGTTTAGAGTGTGAACACTCTTTAAAGGTGTTTAATAGTATTAAAACCATATTAAAATTATTATAAATTTTTTTAAGAGTCTTGGAAACCACAAACACACCTTAATACTCCAAAAAGTGTGATTTCATAAATAGTGACCATTACGAGACATAGGGGGACTGTGATAAAATATAAAGCACTTTAAATAATCACATGATCCTCCATATATTATGGATTGGTATAATAGGTCATTATTACCAATATTTACATTTTCAAATTCATTTTTGTGTGTAATTTGTCCTATAGACCCTTTTTACCAAAAATTACCTCGAGCTACCTACATGTTTCCTTCGTGCCAAAACTTGTCTTTCTTCAAACCTTTGAATGAAACCCCTAAATTTTATCAATAAAATATAATAATATAGGTTTAATAAATCATATTTTACCATTTTAATAAATATATAATTCTTAAACTCCTTCTTGGAATCTAGAACTAAAATAACTTCATTTAGTCTCCAATGGCTACCTTCTCGAGTGCCTGTGGACTATGTAATAACAATGGGCACTTTCACTCTTTCTTGGACCTTTATGATGGAATTTTATGATTTTTTTGGTAATTTATATCATACATAATAAATTTTGTGCTTTTAATTAACCTATAGATGCCCCAAAATGGCCAATTCCTCCAAGGCATGCTCCAATGTTAACCTTGATTTGACATAGGGTTGACTATACCAAAACAACAAATAGTTAACATTGTAAAAAAATTTATAAATTATTTTTAAAATTATAATAGTCATAATTATCCTCTCCACCATATTTCATGATTTTATCCTTTATTTTTTGCCCTGTAGGCTGATTTTGGCAAAAGCTAGTGACATGTGCTTGCATGGTCAAATTTCACAAATGAGTCTTCCTCTTTTTTGACTTTATTTTATTCCTTATCATGATAAATTTGACTCTAATATTTCATATATACCTTCCTTCACATTATTCCACCCTTCATTGGTTTGTGTTCAACCTCCCATGCCACTTTGTACCTTCTTAAAAGACCCCTCATGACTGTGTTCCTTGCTTGATGGTGATGATTTCATGGGAAAAGGAAGCCTTAAAGATAAATTTCATATTCAAATAGCTATATAGTTCACTCAAAATTATTTGAATCATCTTTCACACTTCCTCTAACATTCTTAGATCTTGTAGCAAGGTAATTAGCCTTCAAATAGACAACCTTCATACAAAAGGTTTGTAGGTGCTAGTCTTTGAGATGTATGATTTTGTCTTATGTGTTTAAACCTTAATTTGACCTTTATGATATGAATTTACATCTATTAAAAGATATATATTAATCTTATTTTATCCTTGAATCATGCTTGGATTAAAATACCTCATCATGGACTATTATGCCATCATCCTCAATCTCATGTGATTGTAGGTGAGTGATGACCTTAGCTATGTGGCTGCCTTGGATTTCACCTCATTCATGACCTCTTAGTCTCATTCCATCAAGTGGTTTTTATGAAGCGTCATCTTTATCATAATACCACCTTATAAATCATTATATTCCCAACCATATTTCATGGTTTTGATCATGACTATGTTCTTGAAGAACCTGGGTCTCCATCATGACTCTCCTTCCATGTATATCATAGTATTTACCCTATGACTCTTCACCATAAATAAATATAACCCAATTTCATAGTGCTACTACATTTACTCATCATATTTTTGAGATGACTATGTTTTCCTAATGGCTTTAGGTGCTTATTGGAGCTTTCCATTGGTCTACACGGAATGGAAAACCAATTACCTTATTGTATTTCCATTACATCATTATATTCACTTTGTTTCTCTCTTCTCATTCCATCACTCCATGTCTCTCACCTTTACAAGATTTTCAATTGGAAACTTCCTTTGGTATCAAGAGTCAAATATTGTCTTAAGTTTCAATATTTAAACCTTTTATAATGTATGGTATAAGGTGACATCATTACACTTGTCTTAATCCATTTCAAGCTATACATTGATCTTAGCATCCCATTTTGAATACAAGGTTCATCTTCGGTTTATAAGGCATGTATCCCTTATTTTGGACATTTCTCCTTGGTTTTATGCTTCTAAAAATTATTTTTAAAATATGAGACCATTTATATCTACTCTCCATCTCATTATATGTGTGTGACAAGTTTCATGCCCTGATTTCACTCCTACATCACACCTCCTTTGGAAACCACCCCTCATTTAGGCCTAATTAGCCTTATTTCAAACCCACTACCACCAAATCAGTAATAAATAGACTCCAATCAACCAAAAAAAATATTTAATAATTTATATCACATTGAAATACATCATATTACAAAATTTTGGCAAATTTAGAGAGTTAAAACTCTTGGAATCAACAAAACCCTAGTTTAGGCTTCTCTCATGCTCTTTGTGAGACCCTGTTTTGGATTGGGGGGTTAAAATGAGTTATATGCCTCACATATCTATATTTTTTGGATTAATTTTATAGGTATTAATTTTTTAAACCTGTTATATTTTTAAAAATAATAAAAACATCACCAAGCTCTCGAACAAAAAATAATAAAAAGTACCAACTTGTTACCTTGTTTTTGCTTTGACAATGGTTCTTGAGTTGTAGGAGTGAACTAGGGAAACTGGGAGATTTTTTTGTGTATCATAAATGAAATAAAATATACTCCAAATTTAATTTTATAAATATCAATTAAATTACTACTATCATCCCCTTCTCTTCTAGCATTCTAGGCCTCTCTTAGCTCTCTATGCCTAGAAAACTAAAAAATTGATTTTTTATCATATGCATGTATGAAAAATATTGTGACAAGTTTTATTAACCTTGTTAAAAATACCATGATGTTCCATGATAAATTTTATCCCTTTAATTTATATATTTGGTTTTTAAGGTCATTTGATCCTTAAATCTTATAGAATACACTAATTGATCACAGTGAACAAAAGTCAAACTTGGAGGCCCTCAAACAATAATCTCATCTATTCACACACCCTTTTAATTTTTAAAGGATATTACCCTAGATAGTGATATAATATGAGTGAATTTTGAAGAATAAAATCTCATCTCAACATTGTTTCATGGCATCAACAAAAGTGCTTGGGACCTCTATTTTTGTGTTTTAGGAAAATTGTCCTTAACACAATCATTCAACCTTGAAGATGGTTTCTTCCAAGTTACTTGGAAATTTTGAAATGAAACATGATTCGCATGTTATATTATATTTTTAAACATCATATCCTTTTTATTTTTAACCCACTATAGGAAAGGAAAATTTTTGTAGTTGATAAACTTACCTATAACTCCATTGGATCTCCAACTAGCAACTTGACTATTTGGCCTATAAAGGCTTAAATGAGATACTAAGGATTTTTTAGCAAGATAGCTTGTTTGATTTTATGTTTCAAAAGGAGGATGTGGTAAATTATCACTCCAACATAGGCTCTGCTCTAAAACTAATAAAATGACCATTTCATAAGGATAGCAAGGAAAACCTATTTTATGCCATAAATACCTTCCTAAAATGAACTAGCTGATGAAACTAATTGGAATAGGTCATATTTGACCCTGAAATGACTCTTATAAAACCATTATTTCTCATTAAATTTTTATGTGAAGAAAAAAGGGAAAACTTGGGCCCTATTTGGATGAGTATGCCATCTAGACACCCCTAAACTATTAATAATTGTTTATAACTATGGGGAGATGAACCAAAACACCAATGCCATAAAGTGGAAAGAAACTAGGGTCCCTATTAATTACCAAAATATTCTAGCCAAACACTCTCTCTCTCTCTCTCTCTCTCTCTCTCTCTCTCTCTCTCTCTCTCTCTCTCTCTCTCTCTCTCTCTCTCTCTCTCTCTCTCTCTCTCTCTCTCTCCTCATCTCTCTCTCTCTCTCTCTCTCTCTCTCTCTCTCTCTCTCTCTCTCTCTCTCTCTCTCTCTCTCTCTCGTGAAAATTTGAGGCTCTCTTATAGTTGTCCCAAACTACCCAAAATGGTTTTTTCCTGGCATAAATAACTAGAAGTATACCTATGTAATCCAAAAATTGAGAAAGATTTTTTAGGATTTAAATGACCTTTCATTCCTTATATAAACCTTTTGAAATAAATGGACCTCCATTAATGGTAGAAAACATGTTTTATGCCTAGTTTGAAAAAAATATCTTTTCCTTACCTCTACTGGTTCCTATGTTGGAATATGATTTTAGGGGAATATGAAGGGATATTATGGACACCATGGATTCCTAAATATTATAGTTTATCCCATTCATAAATAAAATCCTTCAAAAACATGTTCTACCAAAGCTCTAAAAGGATCCAAACTGCATCCTTTTGCTCTCAAACTCCTTCCCTCCACTAAAAATGATCTAAACTGATCTTGAACATGTATAAAAGGGAAAAATTTTCCATATTGAGGTGGGAAGAAGTTAAAACCAATTTTACTTCCTCAAAAGGTCACTTTTTCACTTGAAATGTCTATTTTGAGGACACTTAAGTCATCTAATGCACTTTTGGTGTTATTTTGGGCATAATAGCTTCTTTAGACCTTGTTTTTGGCTCGTTAGAATATTTGAGACTTTGTAAAAACCTCCTTCATGCCCCTATATACTTTAACACCATGGAAACCTATTGGATCCTTCACTTGTAATTCTAGACCTATTTCTAGTCCTTTTCCTCAAAATTACCAAAATCACCTTAAAACTTGTTTAAACTGTTTCAAAAGCTTGTAAGTGACATGTGTTAGGGTCATGAGGTTTTTTCTTATTACACCATTATATCATTCACTCAACCATAACTCTACTTAGCTTCTCACACTACACCAAGACCTCCTATAATACTACATTACATCATCAATTTAAGACCATAAAGGGACTAGTCATGGGAGTAGAAAGCTACTGAAAGGTTTAAGAGAGTTCCATAATCCATATAGGAAAAAAAATTTTATGTAGGCCAATTTTGGCCAACATTTCTAGAGACTTCCTAGGATTTCATGCCTACTATGCAATAAATTAGTTGCCTTGTCTAATCCATTGGGCATACAGTGTCACAAGTCTTTCTTTCCTAATTGATATGAAAATGATAAAAAGTTTTCCTTTTTTGGAAACCTCCTTTATAAAGTAATAAGGAAAATAAGAACAAAAAAAACACTATGCCTAAGGAATTTAGGGAAGGGAAACACACAACTAAAAAGATGTGCACAAGGCACTTAGAGAAGGGAAATACACAAGCTGCTATAATAACTAACCTAAATATCTATCCTCCTCTTAGATCAAAATGAAAGGTTCTTGGATCACTCCATGAATAGGGACATGATTAAAGGCACTCTACTCGTGAAAAACTATACTTATTGAATCATGTATCTCATGAGGTTCAACTAGAACAAACATGTCCCCAAAGTATATGTACTCTTAAAATGACTCAAACTTGATCCCATGATGTTCTTCAATGTGAATAATGTCTTGGGAGAAGGTCTCAATCTGATTTGGGAGAGTGACTACTATCTCTCCACTTGTTGTCTCTTCAAAGATAAGAGAGCATTCCAATGTATTTATGACTACAACCTTACTTTTAAAGAGCTCATTAGGATCACACTTTGTCTTGGTATCCATTTGATCAATTTATTGTCTTGGGAGTGAAGGTTAGGTGTCCAAGTTTGCACAAAAGGACTATAGATCATCCCAAAAAGTAGTTTCTTCTTGGTCACTTGGGATAATGCCAACCTTAAAACCATTCTTGCTCTACTCACCTTGGAAAAAACCACATGGAAGCTCTACAACCCATATAAGGTCCAAAATGTCATATTATTGTGGTTTTTAATCTAAAAAATCTCCTTTTTTCTTGAAAACATTAGTACCACCTTCAATAGAAAATTCATCTTGAGACCGGTCAACTTCTATAACCTAATTTTTCAAGTTCATTTTCATGCTCTAAAAGAGATATAAGTTGGTTTAAACCTCTACCTAGTCCATGAAGTCATGGTACAACTATTTCCATACTTCATTCTAATCCTATTTTTCATATATGTAGAATAGACATTTAGTAGTCCATTTAAGGTCTCCCTTATATTTAGCTTGAGGATTGTTCTCTTCGGGATCTAGTTCATTAGTGTCAAAGCCATGCCAAGAAAGATGGTCCAAACTTGATTTTTCCTCCTTTGAATGAAGTGGGAATCTACCTATCAATATTTCTTCCTCATGCACACTTACCTCATATTCTTGAGACTCACTTGAGACTACAAAATCTTCCTCTATCCTTTGTAAAATAGTCTCTTTCTCCAAGAGGGTGATGTTGGGAGGGTAAAAAAGTTCACCTCGCTTGTAACTTGAGAGAGTGTCTTTCCAAATAGGTACTTTGAGTTGTATATTTGGTGGCTCTTGAGGGAGGGAGAAAGAGTCTTGGAACTCTTGTAGGGAAATCTCATTGAGTTTTTCTAACACCTCTTTTTTATTTTCTTCAACCACTAACTCCTTCTCTTGAACTGGTTCTTCGACCACCACAACTGACACCTCTTCCTTTTTCTCTATGCCTTTTTTAACTTATTTCCATAATGGAAATGTGTAAGTAATATCCACCTTTTCTTATCTTTGAATGGGTATAGGAGAGGGTGGTTTTACAAGAGAGGGTATGACATAATCAAGGTCAAAGGTGTAAGAGAAGATCCATGGTGGGATGGTTTAAAAATATTGAGTGGGAATGGGTGTAAAGGTAGGAGAGGACAAAATAATTGGTTTGGGTTTGAAATACTCATCCTCCTAATGAGTCAACATATCCTCTATTGAGATTATCCATTCTTTTATATTTTTCTTCTTAACGTGTGGATAGTCACCTTCTTCAATGGATACCCACACACTCCAAAACTTATGAAAGAAGCTCCTTATCCCCTCCATGACATAAATGGGTAATTCTTGTCCAAGTCCAACCTCTTTATTAATTTTCATGATTGTTCTCCTTGGTCTAGTATTTCTTCTCTGATTCTTGACAAGGATGGACCTTGAAAAAGTTCACTAGGGGGCTGATTTGAAACCATTAGAGGTTGAGATTGAGGCTCTTGGAGAGGAGAGGACACATAATATTTATTTCACCAAGTTTGGTAATCTTCATAAGATATCAACACACTTCCTAAATTTTTGACCATGTTTCTCAATCACACCTTGTTCTCCATCTCACAAACTGCCCATTATTCATCCTCATAAACTGACCACCTATTCTTGACCAACTGAAGAGAACTCCTTGCCCCTTGTATAACATGAATAGGGATGACTAAATAAAGTTATAAACCCCCACCAATATCCCTTATCAACTCAATATAATCTGATAATTCTTGCTTAATTATTGATAAGGATGTAATAGGATAAACATAGTCTTGACAAGGGGAATTAGAGAGCTGATTTGAATGCAAAGGAGGTTGATCTTGGACATACATAGGAGTGGTAGGGGGGAAAAGGACATGATATGGCTGATAGGTTGTTTTAGGGCCACTTGGGGGGAACACATAAACATTATTAGCTTGATAAGTGTGATGTTGAGGTAGAGAATAAGCATGTTGATCAAAATATGGATAATTATACATACCAAATAATGATGATTAGGCACTTGGGATACTTATAACTACTAATAAATACTTGGATTCATCATTGGTTTTTGTACACATGCCTCCAAAGGCTGATTGGATGAAGAGAACAACAAAATTCTTCACTCAGTGAATAACGTAGTCTCACCAAGCATGATAGAAACTATTGTAGCATAGAATTTCACCCTTGTGCGAGATATTTTTAGGCTCTCTCATTCCTAGATATAATATTAGAATAACCTAAAGTTGTGGGTATATTGTAGTGAGGTTGAACCTCTAGAGAAGGCTGGCTTCCTCTTGGTAGATTACCTAAACTAATGTTTCTTCTTGAAAAAGAGGTAGAGAGGGGGCATAGGGTAACTAAGAGAGATAAATGGGTGATACACAAAATTTATTGACACTCACATAAGCATGAAATAAACACTAATTTATCATAATATAATTATTTCTCACACAATCTCACAATCTAGCTAATTTGCAAAAGTGTTTCATAAACTGGGCTTAGCAAACAATACATGAATCAAAGAGGAATTTAAAAAATCACACCTAGCATCCATTAATGGTGGAAATATCCAAAGTTCAGACCTTTAACTAGCTTGAAAACACTTAAAAATAGGCAATAAAGAAGGACAATAGACATAGAAGAACACTTCTTCACAAGGCCATCATGCACAAGCTTTCTAAGCACAATTTAGAGGCAAGGGATAGGTAAAAATTGATATTTATTACTTCAAAATGTCTTTATTACATATCCTTGTCAAATTAGAATATCTTACAAAAATAGGGGGAAATGGGAGATATAGGAGAAAAGGGGAAGAGAGAGAGAGAGAGAGAGAGAGAGAGAGAGAGAGAGAGAGAGAGAGAGAGAGAGAGAGAGAGAGAGAGAGAGAGAGAGAGAGAGAGAGAGAGAGAGAGAGAGAGAGAGAGAGAGAGAGAGAGAGAGAGAGAGAGAGAGAGAGAGAGAGAGAAGAGACAAGCAAACATAATTCAATAAATGAGATCCAAAAACCATCCATGGATTCTCAACCACATTTGGGTTAATTATAAATAATAATTCTTCAAAAAATTAACCTCCATTAGCTCCAATAGTCTTCAAACCCTCTCATTGGTTGAGAAACACACTAAAAGATAAAAACTTGTTGTAGATGATGATGTCATGATGCACTAAAAAGGAAAATTATTAAAATACTTTAAAAATGTATTGAATGCTCCACTTACACTCTCAAACCTTAAAATATCTCTCCCATAGACTTCTATTCTCCCCTCCACTTGCTCTTCTAGAAGATGTTAGGTAAAAGGTTAACTAACTTGGCATTTTGTGCTTAACTAACAATGGAGGTTATCTTTAATGTTTCATTTTTGAGGTTATTTTCTATTTTAAACTTGACTTTGATCCAACCTAAAATAAACTCCATGATACCTACAACTCCCATAGACCCCATTGATGGAGGTCATAAGCTTGAACCACCCTCCACCAGCTACCCTGAAAACTACTCCCAAGGCCATTTAACACCCTGAAGACCACTTTTGGACCCATATAATAATTAAAAACATCCATGGCATGTGTATTATAAATAAAATGAATATTTTTAAAACCTTCAATACTTAAAATAATGGTATAAATCACCATTAAACCTGTAACAATGCACAAATATGTCAAAAACTAGGTTTTTGGCACTTTTACTTAGCAAGACAGCATGAAAATTATTTTTAAGAGATTTAAATGACATGTAAAAATTTTTTAGGTCCCATTAAACCCTTTACATGGTTTTATACCATTTATAACTTAAAGACCTATAAAAATATGCAATTTTGAGCCATTTTAGGCTTCTTAGACACCAAAACATGCTAGATTCTTCTAAAATATAGGTTGGTCAAGAGATATATGGAGTCATCTACACATTACAAGTTGTTTCCTACCAATTAGAGGCTTCTTTATGGAGATATGAGTCCCAAAAACACAAAATTGGTCAGAAATCTACTTTGGAAGCTTAAGCAAGCTTACTTTCAAGATGATTGTTCATACAATGAAGAAACCCATTAAAATAATTATTGTCTTTTATATATGGTACACAGACCCCTTAAACACCCCTAAAAGTATTGGGCTCCCATGTGGAAGGTTTGAAAAGATACACATGTCAAGATGATTGCTTGTAGGGTTTGAAAGTATTCTGGATATGCTTACATTATTAAAAATTGTTCATAAAACTCAAGACATTAACCAAAATAAATACATAATTAATTTAAATTATATATGGTTACTCAAAAGATAATAGAATCACTTGCCCCAACTCTTCATGGTATGAAGGAAATGAATATCTGAAGGGCTAAAACTAGGTATCTTAAACCTAAAAATATTGAATTTATTCAAATGGAAAATTTTACATTTACCACTGATATTAATTGATTTAAAACATCTTCATGACATATGAAACACCTCATAACACCTTCCTAAATTATCAAAACTCAACTTTGCATTTTTTGCCTTTGAGACTGCCTGTGGGGTTTTGAGCCTACCTTAAAAAATTTCATGAAGTTTAGAGTGTGTAAAATATTTAAAGGTTTTTAATAGTATTAAAAACATATTACCATGATTATAAAACATTTCCCTAAATTGGAAACGTCAAACACACCTTAAAACTCAAAAAAGTGTGCCTACATGAATAGTGACCATTATGAGACATAGAGGGACTATGACAAATAAATGATACCTTTCACTAATAAAATAATAATCCCAAGATTATTTATGGATATAATAGGTAATTATGACGATTTTTACCAAGTTTTAAGTCATTTGGATGTGTATTTTGTCCTAAAGACCCTTTTTACCAAAATTTACCTTGAGCTGCTTGCATATTTCCTTCATGCCAAAACTCATCCTTCAAAAAATTTCATGAAAAACCTGATTTATATTGATAAAATAGGATCATATAGGTTTAAAAAATCATATTATACCATTTTAATACCTCTCTAAGGCCTAAACTACTTATTAGCATCCAGAACTGACAAAACTTCATTTAGTCTCTAATGGTTGCCTTCTTGAGTGCCTATGGACTGTGTATAAATAGTGGGAAATTTCACTCTTTATAGGACATTTATTATGGAATGTGATAGTTTATTATGTCATGGATACCATACAAACCAAATTTTGTGCTTTGACTCAACCTATAGATGCCCCAAAATGGCCAATTCCTCCAAGGCATGCTCTAATGTTGATTGTGATTTGACATAGGGTTGACTATACAAAAAAAGAATAAATTACATTGTAAAATTTTTTTATAAATTATGTTAAATAGGTATAACAGGTCATAAATATACTCTCCACCAAATTTAATTATTGGATCATTCATATTTTTCCCTGTAGGCCTATTTTGGCAAAAGCTAGTGACATGTGCCTGCATGGTCAAGTTTCATAAATGAGTCTTCCTCCTTTTTGACGTGGTTTTATGCCTTATGATGATGAATTTAATTCTATTATGTCATATATACCTTCCATTTCATGATTCCACCCTTCATTAGTTTTCTTTTTAACCTCCCATGCCACCTTGTACCTTCTCAAAAGACCCCTCATGACTATGTTCTTTGCTTGATAGTGATGATTTCATGGGAAAAAGAAGCATTCAAGATAAATTTAATATTAAAATAGCTCAATATTTATCTAAAAATTATTGGAATCATATTTCACCCTTTCTATAAAATGTTTAGACATTGTAACAAGGTAATTAGGCTTTAAACAGACAACCTCCATACGAAGGTCTGTATGTGCAAGTCTTTGAGGTGTATGATTGTGTCTTAGGTTTTTAAACCTTAATTTGACCCTTAAGATATGAATTTACATCTATTAAAAGCTATACATTAATATCATTTTATCCTTGAATCATACTTGGATTATAAGACTTCATCATGGACTATTATACCATAATCTGCCATCTCATGTGATTGTAGGTGAGTGCTAACCTTAGCTATGTGTCTGACTTGGATTTCACCTCATTCATGACCTTTTAGTCTCATTCCATCATGTGGTTCTTGTGAAACATCCCCTTGAGCATAATACCACCTTATAAATCATTGTATTTCTAACCATCTTTCATGGTTTTGATCATGACTATGTTCTTCAAGAACCTAGGGCTCCATCATGACTATCCTTTCATGTATATCGTAGTATTTACCCTATGACTCTTCACCATAAAGAAATATAACCCAATGTCACAATGATACTACTTTTACTCATCATTTTTCTGAGATTATTTTTCTTTCCTAATGACTTTAGGTGCTTGTTGGAGTTTACCATAGGTCTACATGGAATGGGAAACCAGTTCCCTTATTGGTTTTCCATTAGATCATTATATTCACTTTGTTTCTCTCTTCTCATCCCATCACTCCAAGTCTCTTACCTTTACTAGATTTTCATTAGGAAACTTCCTTTGGTCTCAAGGGTCAAATATTGGCATAATTTCAAGATTTTAAACTTTTATCATGGATGGTCTAGGGTGACATCATTGCACTTGTCTTAATCCATTCCAAGCTATACATTAATCTCAGCATCCCATTTCACATACAAGGCTCATCTTGGGTTTCTAAGGATTGTATCCGTTATTTTGGACATTTATCCTTGGTTTTACCATGATACCATCTATATCTACTCTCCATATTTTTATATGTGTGTAACAAGTTTCATGACCTGATTTCACTCCTAGATCACACCTCCTTTGGAAACCACCCCTCATTTAGGCCTAATTAGCCTTATTTCAAACCTTCAGCCACCAAATAGGTATTAAACAGCCTCCAATCAACCCAAAACCTCTTTAATCACTTATATCACCTTGAAATACATCAAATTAGAAAATTTTGGTGAATTTGGAGGGTTAAAACTCTTGAAATCAACAAAACCCTAGTTTAGGCTTTTCTCATGCTCCTTTTGAGACCCTATATTGGATTGAGGGGATTAAAATGAGTTATATGCCTCACCTAGATCTAATTTTGTATTAAATGGATAGGTATTAATGGGTCATACCTGGAAAAGTTTGAAAAAATCATAAAAACATCACCAATCTCTCAAACAAAAGATAATATAAAAGTGTCAGCTTGATGCCCTATTTTTTGCTTTGACGATGGTTCTTGAGTTCTAGGGGTGAACTAGGGAAAATGAGAGAGGTTTTTGTGTATCATCCATGCCCATAAATATAATCCAAATTTCAGGTTATAAATTTTAAATAAATTACTTATATCACCCCCTTCTCTTCTAGCATTCTAGGCCTCTTTTAGCTCTCTAGGCCAAAAAAACTTAAAAAATGGAGTTTTTATCCTTTGCATGTATGAAAAATGTTTTGACAAGTTTTATTTACCTTGGGAAAACTAACAAGATGTTCCATGCCAAATTTTATACCTTTAACTTCTATATTAGGGTGTGAATGTCATTTGATACTTAAATCCTGTAGAATACACTAAATGATCACATTGAACAAAAGTGAAACTTGGAGGCCCTCAAACAATACTCTCCTCTATTCACACACCCTTTTCATTTTTCAAGGATCTTCACCTATTATAGGGATATAATATAAGATAATTTTTATGCATCAAATATCATTTCAATATTGTTTCATGGCATCAGTAAAAGTGTTTGGGACCTTTATTTTTGTGTTTTAGGGAAATTGTCCCCAACAAAATCATTCAACCTTGAAGATTGTTTCTTCCAACTTTCTTAGAACTTTTAGACTAAAAAATTATTCCCATGTTATATTATATGTGAAAAAATCATATCCTCCTTATTTTAAACCCACTATAGGAAAGGAAAATTTTTGTAGTTGATAAACTTGCATGTAACTCCATTGGAGCTCCAACTAGCAACTTGATTGTTTGGTCTATAAAGGATTAAATGAGATACTGAAGATTCATGAGAAATATAAATTATTTAATTTGATTTTTCATAAGTAGGATGAGGTAAATTGTCCCTCTAACATATATTCTACTCTAAAACTGATCAAATGACCATTTCACAAGGATAACAAGGAAAACCTATTCTATGCCATAAGTACCTTCCTAGAATGAACTAGTTGATGAAAATAATTTGAATATATATTATTTGACTCTAAAATTACTCTTATAAAACAATTATTTCTCATTTAATTCTAAAGTGAAGAAATAAGGGAAAACCTGGGCCCTATTTGGATGAGTAGGCCATCTAGACACTTTTTAAATGTTAGTAATTATTCATAAATATGTGAACTAGACCACCAATGACACAACGTATAAGGTAATTATGGTCCCTGTTACTTACCAATATATTATGTCCCAACTCTCTCTCTCCTAACCATATTGAGTGAAAATCTAAGGCTCTCCTAGAGTTATCCTAAACTACCCAAAACGGTTTTTCCCTAGCATGAAGAACTAGAAGTCTGAATATGAAATAAAACACTTGGGAAAGCTTTTGTAGGCTATAAATCACCTTTCCTTCCTTATATAAACCTTATGAAATACCTATACCTTGCTTAATTGTAGAAAACCTATTTTATGCCTAGTTTGTAAATAATAGCCTTTCCTTACCTTTGTTGGTTCCTATGTTCTAATATGATTTTAGGGGCCTATGAGGGGATATTATGGATACCATGGATTCCTACATATGATATCTAATCCATTTCATAAATCAAATCCTTCCAAAAGTTGTTTTACCAAAGTTCTAAAAGGTTCCAAATTGCATCCTTTTGCTCTCAAGCTCCTTCCCTCCACTCCAAGTGATATAGAATGAACTTATAAATGTATAAAAGGGTAAAATTCACCATATGTAGGTGGGAGGAAGTTAAAACCAATTTGACTTCCTCAAAAAGTCACTTTTTCACTTGAAATTTCTATTTTAAGGATAATTAAGTCATATAATGTACTTGTGGGGTTCTTTTGGGAATAATAGCTTCTTTAGGCCTTATTTTTTTCTCATTAGAATATATGATACTTTTTTAAAACCTCATTAATTCCCTTAAATGCTCAAACACCATGGAAACCTACTAGATCCTTCACTTGTAGTTTTAGACCTATTTCTAGGCCTTTTCCTCAAAATCACCAACATCACCTTAAAAATTTCATAAAGTGTTTCAAAATATTGCAAGTGACATGTGGTAGGGTCATGAGGTTCATCTCCTTCTTCCACCATTGGATCACTCACTCAACTAAAACTCTGGTCAACTTCTCACACCACACTAAGACCTCCTAGAATACTGCACTACATCATCAATTTAGGGCCACAAAGGGACTAGTTATGGGGGTAGAAGGCTACTAAAAGGTCTAAAAGAGTTATCTGATCCATCTAGGCAAATGTTTCATATGTAGGCCAATTTTTTCCAAAACATACCAAAATAAACTTAAACCTTGACTTCGCTTGCATTCACCATTAAACCTATCATTATCTAAACAAACCCTTCTCCCTCTAAAATAATAAGAGAACCATCCAATCCATCTCCATCTAATTTTTTCAAATCACGTTATGCCTCTCTCACCAAACCCATCAAGGATATAGAAATACTTCCTACACCTGGCCTTGCTCACCCATATTTGAAGTTAGACTTAATCCCTTCTAGTCTACCAAAGAAAACTCCAACAAAACCAACTAAGAAGGTGGAGCCAACCAAACTCCCACCTTAAACTAGACCCATACCATCTCCTTCCCATCTACCTTCCATCTTATGACCCCATCCCTCTACTATCCCCATTACCTATTCCTTATCTAGTAAACCTTCTAATTTTGATTTACCTGCACTACCTCCTCCAAATCATCAAACTCCCCATCAATCTTAACTAACCTAGATACCTCTACCTTCCCACATATCACCAAACCCTCACCCTCTACCTTTTAATATGTTACCTCCAAACCAACCACAACTAAACAATCCCAACAAAAACCACTTACTAAAACCCCTCCACCACCTACCATTTCCATGGTGAAACATACTTCTAAGAAGGCTCCCAGTCCTAAAACCAAAAACCCAACACCTTTAACACCTTTGATCAAATCTTCTTTGACTATTCTATAAAGATTTTTGAAAACCTCTTATTTAACCCTACCACCCATCAAACCTTTCAAACCTTTATGTCCAAAACCATCATGGTTCAATGACAATTTGATTTTCTCATACAATAGGACTCCTAGACATGACATGGAGAATTACAAATCTCTACAAACACTTGTCCATATCTTATGGGATGAGGATGATATTTTATCAAATGAACCTCCATTGAGCCCATTACCAAAACAACCATCAACTCAACCCCTCCAACACTTACCTATTTATCCACTCTCATTTAAGAGTGAGGAGGAACCAAAGTAACCATATAACACAACACTCCTTTAATCTATACTATCCATATGGTTACTAGATTTAGGGCCCAATAAAAGGATAAGGGAAAATAAAAAGTCTCCATACCATATACATACCCTTCTACCCCTCAAACTTCCAAATAAAACTAATAAATCTCACCTTTACCTTTACCTTCACCTTCTCTAGCACCTAAAATATCCATTTTGGGTGTCTCCCCTTCTAACCCTTCCAAATTCATTCATCAAGTGGTTTTAAAATAAACTCATAAAAAAATAGTGAAGGTGAGCCTTTATGAACTAATCAACATATCACCTCATCATCATGAAGCATTGATAGAAGCCCTAGAAATCATTAGAGCTTCAACTAAAAGATCCTCAACCTCTTGCATCCTTTATCAGAGCCCTTCAAATTTTCTACCTTTGTCACCTTCCAAGATTTAAAAATACTTTTTGTCCATTCAAAATATCTTCATCTTCCCCTCTACATAATTACATACATAAATAATACCCACATCAAAATGGTGATGATTGATGGAGGAGATAACATCAACATTATCTCCTCCCATGCTTATCACCAAATTTAATTGCCTAAGAATATCATGTAGAAAACTATAGTGGTCCTCCACTCTTTTAACGATACTATGGAAACTACCTTGGGAAAAGTTGTTCTCCATATCTACTTGGGACCTCACACCATTCTAGAACTCTTTTACATTGTAGAGTGTAAGCTCCAATACAACATTTTACTTGGACACCCTTAGATCCATGCCATGAGTTTTGTCCTGTCTACCTTAGACTGATGTGTCAAATTTGAACACAAAGGTCAAGTTGTTATCATAAGAGCTTACCATAGTCTTTTTACATCATGCAACATGACATATTGACCTAACAATTTTCTTCTTCCTCCTTCATCCACCTTACCACCAATCAACAAAAACACCACCTCACCAACAAAAACCAATAAAACATCCACTACTATCATCAATGAAGCTTCAAGTAACTCATGTATCCCTTCTTCCCAGATCCCCATAGAGGACCCCTTAGAACCCATGTTCTAACATCTCTCATTGGGGTAATATTGTTTTTTATCCTTGGATGTTTTCCCTACTCCTCAAGAGTATGGAAACCTCACCCATGATCATAGTTATGACCCCAAAATTAAAAACATCATCCCTTTCAAGACTCTCAACCATAAAACTAACTTAATCTATGGGGGACTTGATCATCCACTTCTTGCTTCCACTTCTTGATTTCACCAATACCTCTACCACCCAACCATTCACCTATGACTTCTCCTATCTTGACAAACCAACATTTTTCAAGCTATACCTTTACAAGTATGCCTAGAAGGGATTCGGCTTAGGTTGTTATGAGCATGGACCTCATGAGCTATGTATAATCAAAACCCAAAAACCTCATGAGTTATTTGGCCTTGGGTTTGTACCACTAGAATAACCCACCTCACCTAAACCCATCATCATCATTTATGAGGATATTCCATCCTCACCAAACCCATCTCCTTCAAAGTCTAAGGATTTTGATATCATTCATCTTAACTTTGTTTTTGATCAATACTTATTAGTTTGGACCCACAAACTTATCAAAAGGATGGATGAACTGAAAATATTACTTCCATCCATCTTGAAATGGTAGAAAGTGATTCTCCTACCATCAACACCATCCAACATCAAGATGATAATTCCATTCTCACTTACCCTAGTATGGGGGATTCTTCTATCCATAAATATCTTCCTCCTATGATCCAAACCATGTTGAATCAATCAACCATCAACATCAACTTGGGTACTTAGGATAACCCTCACATTGTTAATATTGGGAAATCCTTAGATTCTATGAAGAAAAATGATTACCCTTTTTTCCTTTATGACTGAAGCATATAAATTGATTGGTCATATCAGGATATGCCTAGATTTGACCCTTCCATATCCATCCATAGCATTATCACCCATCCTAATGCTAATACTATTTAGTATAATATTTTTAGGGTGCACCCTCATATTACCCTCTTAGTCTAAGAGGAGCTTTAGCTTCTCTAGTCTATTAACTTCATCAAACCCATCGATTATCCTTAATGGGTTTCTAACATAGTTCCCATTACTAAGCCCATAAGGAGACTTTACCTCTATGTCAACTTTCATGACCTCAACCTTGGTTACCCAAAGGATGACTTACCTTTGCCTATCATTGATCAACTTGTTGATCTTAAATTTGGCCACAAGATTTTTTTTCTCATGGATAGTTTCTCATGATATAATCAAATCTTAATTTCCCCCAATGATCACCATAAAACCTCTTTCATCACCCCATGGGGAGCCTTTTACTATAAGGTCATGCCATTTGGTTGGAAGAAGATTAGAGCAACTTCACAACATGCCATGACCTACATCTTCCATGATCTAATCCATAAAATCATAGAAGACTATGTGGATGATCTCCTTAGGAAATCCAAATATCACAAGGACCACCTAGTTGTTCTCACCAGCATATTCAAATGATTAATCCACTTCCACATCAAATTTAACTCCAAGTAATGTATTTTTGGGTCCTTTTTGGAAATATTATTGGCTTTATTGTCTCTCTTCAAGGAATAAAAGTAGACCCTCCCAAAATTAGATCAATTTTGGAGATGCCTCCTCCAAATGACCTCCAACATCTTTATATCTTGCATGGGAATCTCCAATCTATCCATCATTTCATCTTTTAATTATCAAATAGATGTCAACCCTTTCACCATATTCTCAAGAAAGACACATATTTTAAGTGGACCAAGGACTACCAAAAAGCCTTTGATTCACTAAAAGAATACCTTCTTTCTCCACCCATTCTTACCCCACCTAAAGAGGACCCTTCCTTCTACCTTTATATATCTACCACTAACCATTCTTTAGGGGCAATGTGCACTCACTATGATTAATAAAATAAAGATAAAATTGTCTACTACATAATTCAAACACTTATAGAGTATGAGACCCAGTATACCCATCTCGAGAAACATTGCCTCACCTTAGTCTTTGTGGCTTCTAAACTTTGTCATTACTTTCTTAATAGTAAAACCTATGTCATCACCAACACTAACCCCCTCATGTACATGAATTTTAAACCATAACAAAACCAACATATGTCTAAGTGGATCATAATTTTATCTAAGTTTGATCTTGAGTTATTTCAATATAATTTAATTAAAGGGAAAGTTATTTCTAACCAATTAGCTAAAGCTCATTACTAGACAACCAACCACTTATTCTTTCATTTTCAAATGAAATGATCATAACTCTTTTGTAGGAGGACTCCACCTACCAAATAATCATGTTTTATGATGGATCTAAATACCAATAAGGTGGGGGTGCTATAGTTATTCTCTTTCCCCTTGATGGTGAACCTCTTCCTTTTTCCTTTAAACTTGACTTTGAATGCACCCAAAATGTGGTTGAATATGAATCCCTAGTCATACATCTCCAAATTTCTTAAGCCTTAGGATTCAAGACAATCAATGTCTTTGGTGATTCCCAATTTATGGTTAACCAGGTCAATATATCCTTCCAATGTATTAATCTTGTCTTGAAAAAGTACAAACAACTCATAGATATACTCTTAACATCATTTGATCATTACCTTATCCATTTTGTTTCATGATCTACCAAGAAGTTCATGGATACAATGGCTTCTTTTACTTCCCAAATCCCATCTCAACCTACCAAGTCCAAACTATTTATTACCATCCATCACTTTATCACCCAATATTATATCCATCATGACCTTCCTACCATTTTTAGTGTAGAGAAATCTCCATCATACATTTGGTATGAATAAACCTTCAACTACCTCAACCTTGGCATCATTCTTTGGAACCTTTCTAGGAATGCCTGAAGAGCCTTTATTTAAATTACCTCTCATAATACCATACTAGGGGGAATCTTTTACAAGCATAGCTTTGATGGCCTCTTTCTTCCTTTCTACATAGTCATGGAGCTTTCCATGCTATCAAGGAGACACAAGATGGAATTTTTAGGGGAAACTTTAATGGTTTAGTTGTCACTAAACATATCCTTTGCCTTGGCTACTATTGGCCCACCCTCAAATAGGATTGTTGTGATTAAAATAAGAAGTGTGTTAAATTTCAACAACACACTAGTTTACATCATGCACTTGCCCATGGCCTACAAATATCTAAAGACTATTGGCCTTTCTCATAATGGGGACTCAATATCATTAAGGAAATTAATCATCATTCTTCATAACAACATCAATCCATCATTACCACCATCGATTATTTCATCAAGTGGGTGGAAGATAATCCTCTCATCTTGACTAAAGCTGACAAGATAGTTGACTTCATCAACCATCATATCATATGTCATTTTAGTGTTCCCCATAAGATCATCACTGATAATGGTAAATATTTCAAGAACAATCAAGTCCAAGTTATTTATGATGCATTTAGCATCAAGTTAAGTTTTCCTTTGCCTTACCCTCTACAAGCAAATGGATAAGTGGAAGCCTATAAAAAATATTAACCAAATTAGTAAGTGCTTTTGGTTAGGATTAGCACTTGCTCATATATTTCAATTTATGGGCCTATCACACTAGCATTAAAACCTCTATAGGTGCTACCTCTTTCTCTCTAGTCTTTGGATTAGAGGCATTCTTGTCTTTCAAAGTCTAGATTCCATCTCTTCGCATTTATTTGTAAGAAATCATTTTAGAAGGTGACTATCATCAATAATGTCTAACATGAATTGAGATACTTGATGAACATCACCTAGAAGTGCTTGACCATCTTCATCTCCACTAAAAATGAATCAAGCGTGCCTATAACAAACAACTAAAAAGAAAGAATTCAATATCGAAGACTTCATCTTAAAGGAAAACAAACATCTAACAAATATGGAAAAAATCTAAAGAGGAAGTTCACTTTAAATTATCTTGGACCCTACATCATAACCCATAAGTATGGATTAATATCTTATCCTTTGTCTCCTCTTAAAGGAAAAATAAAACCTAAAACTCTCAAAGCTTTGCATTTTCATCCTTTATTTCAATAAAACAAAGATCAAACTCTCCTTTTTGTCTAACTTAACCTCATCCCTTGATTTATGAGATTTTCACCTTCACCTACCTATTCCTCTCCCTTTAAGGACAACCAATTGCAACATAGAACCATGTGATTTACCATCATAGTCATATCCTAATCTAAACTATGAGTACCATGGCTCTACCCATGGAATGGTTCTCATAGATACTTTTTGTCTCTAACAAGATAGAATCCCATGATCTCTTATCTCTTAAAACTAACCTCTTTACCTATTATTCACCTTATTATGCTAAAAGTTTTTCCCTCATAAAGGTAAACCTCTAATCCTAACTAGACTAATCCATGTCTAAAACCTTACATCAAAACAATTTGGGATACCAAAATATCACTTAGGTCACATATCTCTAGCATAGCATACTACTCCCTTAAAGGATAGCTACACAAAATTAAATTGATTAAAAGATAGACTACTCCCTTGGAGGACAACTACCAAAAATAAAAACCCAAACTTAGACCACTCCCTTAAAGGATGGCTAAGTTAAATGGGTCAAAAAAGTCATTTTATGTTTCCCATATCGATCAACTTCACTACCTATTAAAAACAAAAGCCAATAAACAAAATACTAAATATCAAAATCAAAATAATCTATCCTAAGAAAGATGAAATAAACTTTCATATCTATCATTAATAGAATTACCACATCAATTAGTCTACGCTTAGTATTAGGACATGGAATTGTCTAATTTGGTTCTTAGGTGACCTATAGAAGGGGGAAAATAACCCACATAAGGTTACCTTACCTATCCACCCATTTACCATTCACCTACCACCTATCTCCTCTTTATACCATCTATGAATCAAGGGATCATGAGATTACTTGACACAATGTGATCAAGACACCTTTTCTTCCACCAAAGCATGCTAATGCAAGGCATTTGAAAGGCTTATATTAGTTAAGGCAATCTAACTTTAGTTTTTTTAGGACCTTACCAATGAAAAGGCATCATGATTTTTCCTTACCCTCCTATAATTGGTTCATGAAGACATAAATCTCATGATTCTCATTTAATTTTCATACATTTAGTTTGTTATTTAACTTACTTTATGTGTATACACTACATCCTTAACCATAATCACATTACTTATCCATGATCATAAAAAACAAATATCAATGATAAACACAACATTATGAGCCATATCCATGAACCAAATCATATAACATCATATCATAATTATCATCGTATCCATCAAACATTGTATAAACATCATATCACAAAAACACATTAATAACCATAATCAAACCATTCATCATCATATCCCCAAAAAAACCAGAACATCATACATAAATCAATACATGCCTTAAGTTATTGAGTCCACATCTCATAAATAATTAAGCATAAAAATCAAAACATTTAAACCATGAAACATGAACACACACACACACACACACACACACACACACACATCATAAACATCATCATATACATTATGCCCATCAAATAAATAATACATGTAATAATGTATAAATCTCTCTCTCTCATGTGCATCTTGCATCATTAACATGTAGGCAGATAACAAAACAATGCACATCTAGGACACCACTAGCACTGGCCCCTCCTTCTCCTACACCTATAATACCATTTATTACTATTCTTCTTGGGATTCTTGTATGTCCACTCATTATAGAGGCCTACTACATTTTAGTCACCATAGTTGATCCACCTACTAAGTTGGCCCTATACTCTCCCCATCTTGACTGCTCTAGACACTGTGCCAATATTATAACCTCATAGTATCTCAACTCCTCAACCATGGCTAATTATTATGTCATAGAAAGCATACTTGGTGGCTCTATTGCATGTGATAATGTTTCTCCTACCTCTACCTCATTATATCCCTCTCCTAGGTCACCAAACCTAGGTAGGTCCTTGCCAGATCTCTCTCCTATCAAGGTGGCAATTAACCCTATAAAGTTACAATCTAGCTTTATAATGTGGCTATAGATCCCTCTAAACCTATAATATGAGCCTATATAGCTACCATTAATACCCCTACCTATCCATCTTAAGCACCACCCTATACCTATGCTCCAAATGGATCCACATCCATGGCCTATCAACCCCATCATCCCATCTAAAATCAATCATTAAATAAGTATCCTAATATTATGTTTCATAGCCTTGAACAACCCCAACATCATTTATCTTTGGTCTCATAAGTATCTCCTCATGGTCTAATACTATATTTTTTGGTTGTGGCTTAGGTAACAAAAATGTTATATCCTCCCTCCTATACCGCAAAGAAGGACCCAAAATCTCTTGTAAAAGGCCATACTACCTCTAAAATCTATTAAATGGGATTGGATCAGTCTCACCCTCTCTGCTCCCATATATCCACCTCCAACTCTACAAAGATAGAGTGTGATAGAAATAAAGGGCCCACCTAGGGTATCCCATATATGGCCTCCAGATCATGTCACCCACAACTAAGCCTTCCAATGCATCTCTAAAGCAATCAATGTCTCTAGCACCTCCACTATCCCCTATCAAATTATAATCTCCCCTCCATCATAGGAAACCCATTTTGTAATCTACCTAAGCATAGCCATCCCATGGTAGCCCCAAAGGTCTTAGAACTCAAATGTGCTCATATTCCCAATAATGGAGCATAAATATAACACTTATCCCATATATTATGTGAGCTCAAAATGCCCAGATATCCCTATAAATATGAACTAATAAAATTAGTACCCACTTGAACACCATCCTCCTAAGCAACATCTCTACCAACACTCCCAGTAGTAGATAAGGAAATTATCCACTACTCAAATTAGGCAACACAAAATAGGACACTACCCTCATCATCATTAAGCACCTCTCATCTAGAGACCTTTGGTATAGTGTCCCATACCAAAACCACATGAATTCCACCTAGTATTGACCCAATCCTCACCATATAAGAGCTCTATTTGCTTATCCCTTTCCTTCACTCTCAATATGGTAAATAGGATCCACTTGAATAAGAAGTCATGTAATCCCATGAACATCCTCTAATAGGATGGTCATCTATCTTGTTAGTAGTAGGAAGGTGTTCATAGCTGGATCTCATCTCCTAATGAGGGCCACAACCATCATTACATGTCTCAATAACTATTGATAATGTCACTTGGATCCTAAACCAACCTCCTCTATGTGTCTCTAATTATCACCAGTCATCCATCTATGGATCTCTATAAAAATCCTTATAACCCAATCCCTCATCTATATCTGGTCTCATGCATGTAAAATATCAAGTTAACACACACCCTTACTTTTCTATTACCATTTTTCATTCATTCTACCTACATCAACCTCTCTATCAACCTAAAAATCACCTCCATTAAATTATTCTAACCTTTACCTCTATAAAATTATCTCTAAAACACTCACCACCAACATTTTAAACATCTACCCTAACCTATCCAACCAACACCTAACACTTCTATCACAAACATCTACCCTTACCCACAAACATTTTCACACCTATTATAATATATAAAACCAACATTTCACTCTACAAACTCATTTCAAACACATTATTCCTACTTAAAAAATTACCTTGCCCTAATTAATACTTATCATTTTAAACTACCCTACCACTAATTAAAACATTTTAACACAACTTTATATTTAAACATAACCTACCATAAAAATACTCAATTGGCAATGGTTTGCCTAAACTATTGACAATTAGGTAAACCCTTTTACCTTAGTATTCAACCATCAATGACTAGTTTAACCATTAGTGGTCAGGTTAAACCACTGATGGTCATTATATGTGACTACCAATGGCAAAGCTATCAAACCTACCTACCTTAAAACTATAACAAAATAACAAAAACAAAAAACTAAACTACCTACTTTTATCTTATAACCATCACCAACCCAACTCTTACACCAATTTCAAAATTTAATTTTTAATTTTTCAAATTTCATCCAAAACCTAAATGTAGGTCAAAATCCATAAAAACCCTATCAATCTAACTATAACCTACCTAAATTCAACTCCAACACACCCAAATCAACTGAACTATCAATTTTAAAACATCCCCTTCCTCATTCCTTAATTGTTGTCAAGGTCAAATCCTGTATTCTTTTACTCAGCCACATCCTCATCTACCCTACATATCTAGTCCAAGTTGATCACCTCAATAAACACCTTGAACCAATCATAAATCACCAACTCAATAAATTTTTAGTCAAACACTCTCATCTAAATGTCAAAACATCAAATTTACAGAAGCATAGAAGTCAAAATGTTAAAAGTGAAAATGACATAGAACCCTAAAAGCATAAAATATAAAAAGTGAAAATGAAATTTCATTTTCACTTTTTATATTTTATGCTTTTAGGGTTCTATGTTTTTAGGGTTTTAATTTGATCATTGATGGTTAGTATGACCATTGATGGTTGACCTTGTAAACCCTAATCGTTGATAATCAGGGTACCACTTTAAAAAATTTTAGGCACCTATACCTAAGTGCCTAAATTTTAGATATCACCTAATCTTGCCCAAACCAAAACTTAAGTTTTTGGAGATTACCCTTCTTTGACCAACCATTAGACCACATCCATCCTAATGTTGGCCATTTTTAACTTGAAAATTTGAATAATTCATGATGAACCTTGTATTGGCCTTTTTTATTACACCAACCAACCTTGCCATGTTGAATATTTAAATTTTGCACCACCTCATGCATGACAAGATGATTTGTGTTTTTAAAAAGAGTAATTCCTACCTTGAATACCTATGAAAACACCAACCCTATCTAGGAGATTTATAGAGTGACCTAATTAGTTATAACCAGTGCTTGGATAAGTTACCCTATCACTTATCCTTTAAGAACTAACCTTATTTTTACCAACATTGTCAATATTCATCTTTATATGATCTTGACTATCACACTTAATCACATTGTATGTGCATATTTGTATTTTAAATATATAACCATTTTTCATCACCAACCTCGTGACTCAACATATACTACTTATCAAACCTTTAATTGATTTTGGTTTCACCTCATTGACTCCCAATTTGAGGGGGAAAAACTCCTCTAATACTTAGGGAAAATAGACCTTTGACCAAAAAATCCATTTTTATTCTGTATCTTGTTAATTCAAAGTTGTATAATAAAAAAGGGAAAATGTAGTTACTAGAAAACCATACTAGGTGTCAAAATGCCTTGGGACTCTTTAGGGACCACCTAACCCTTATCGACGCATTGACCAACCCTTTAGACCCTGAGTCTAGGTAGCTACTTAGCTAACTAAACTCACTAGCTTACTAACATGAACCTTAACCCACCTCTTTCAACCCACCTTGACCCCTTATCCTTTAAACACTTAACCACTGATAGTTAGCTTAACCATCAATGATCAGGTCCTCACCCCTCTAACCCATTACCAACTATGTGTGAGATAACAAGGCACAATTAAATATGTTTTCCTTATGTAGTGCTAAAAAACTCCCAAGTATCAATATTCGAAACCTCATCCTCTAGGGAACCTTCTATCCTCTATCTCTCTTGTCCTATAAAAGGAGGGGAGTAGGAGACGAAATGGATCTATGATCATAAGAACTCTTGCATATATGTATTCAAGATTTTCATCATCCAATCTTCATTCAACAACTCAACAATAGTAAAAGAGACCCAAACCTTTTCTAAATTTTCTTTTGAGTCCAAAGTAATATTACTCTAGAAAAATTACTCCAACCATCAACTATTAACCATATATCAAGCTATAGGTATATTATACTTGTTCTTTATTTCACTATATTTCTAACCTCCCTAACCTAATCAGAGCCATCTATATCTTATTTCCCAAATTTTAGATCCTTAATAGAAACCTTATCAGATGATTCACCTATTTTAAAAATTCTATTTTAGAAACCTTCAAAATCCATAGGCAACTACCAATGGTTAGCACAACCATCAATGGTCACCTCCAATCACCAATGGTTACCAAAACATCAATGGCCAACTAAATCATCAATAGTTAACCCAATAGTCAATGGTCACTATGGTAAAAAATAACAAGTTATTTTTAGCCTCTTAACCCCAACCAAACCTAATTTTTTGTGTTTGTACCTATTCACAAACCATTTTTTAATTTTTTGAACCTAACTTCACCCACTTTATCATAAGTATTAACCAATTTCTTTCTATATTTAATCATTTCATTTATCAAGCATTCAACTTTCTTCTTGTATTGCATTTCATTTTATTTATGCAAGTACCTTACTTTTATCTCTTTTAACTTGATTGTTATCAAAAGTGGATTGACAGCCTCCTAGCAAGCTCATGTTTCTTGGATCTAGCTCACGATAGGTAGTCCACTTAACTATATTTATAATAACCCATTTTTTTAGTGCTTTTTTTTATCTATAGGTTATTCCTTCCAAGTCAAATATGAGTTATCTATCTTCATCTAGATTACATGTGCATTACTGACCAAGTATTTCTACCACACCCTTATTACTAGTTTCTTATCTTCTTCCAAAATTATGAAATGAGTAGAAATTAAGAGAAACTAGTAAGGAATAATAAAAAATTATCCTAGGATAGCTTCTTGCATTGATCAACTTTCTTAAACTCATAAACTTTGTTCATTGATAAGTCTACATGGATTATCATAAGGAGGTTGTAAGTATAGCCTTAAAATATCTAGAACACAAGGAGAGACATATATTCCTAATAGAATAATATTCAACCTACATCATGTGAAAATCAAATCCATATTAAATTAAGGGGTCATGAACTTAGTTGACATGAGGTTGTTAAAAGTATTGATTAATAGTGGATAAAGTATGCCTATATATATGTAAAAAAATATTTATCTCTGGTTAAGGTCCAAGCCAATAATGGGTAATGAAACCTCCTTCATTCTTTATCATAATCAGTAATAAATCAAATATATTTAATCAATTATCCAAAAATTAATATTACTATCTATCCATAAATACCATAAAATTCAAGTCATTTGAGAATTAATCATTTTAACTTATCACATTATTAAAATCCAAAAAACATAAAGGAAAGTGTAAAATACATCATTTTCCATCATTATATAAATCATATAATAAATCCATAACCATGTCAAAAATTAAAATACATCACACATTCTCAATCAATAAACCACATGACATCGTCACATAATCTAACAATCTAAATGTACAATCATATAATGCATCACATAGAATATTTAAATTATAATAAAAAAATAATATATATACACAAAATGGTTCTCTATCTATTACAATATGTAAAATATAACAACTAAGTGAACTGGATGTGACTTATATAAATGCTACCAATGCCTCCACCACTTCTACCATACCAACCTCCATTAACTCCCATATCTCCATATTTATCCCTACCACCTCTATCTCTACCCTGTGCTACACTCTCCATACTAGCTGATGTACCCTGAGTCTATCATGATGACCTACCTTGTGTAGTTACAAAGGTGGCATATTAAGTTACCTTAGGGAGACAATCTAATACAATCCACTCATAATATCATAACTCTACTACAAGATCATGATATCTATCCAAGCTCACCATCCCTAAATCTAATGTACTCAGCCTTGCCCCTCCTATCCCTAGTTGCCTTACAACCCCCATCCCACCTCCTTATAATATATCCCTCTCCACCCAATACCTATTTAAATCTCAAACTACCTAATCATGGATCTCATATAGTACATCAAACTAGGTCTTTATGATATCATGGCTAGACTATACCATCATTAGAGTCCCCTTTAATGTTATCACCTATCCCTATAAGTCCATAAACTATGTTCTTATGGTATCTAGCTTTGCATGAATGACCTATATATCAATAGGCTCCTCATCTTCTACCTCTTCCATCTCCACATATACTCCCTCTTAGAAAGTATGCACCACTTTATATTATCTCTCCCTTAGCTGGTATCCCCACAATAAAGAGTATGTTAGGGTACATCATCCACATATATAGTAGTTGGCTCCTACTCAAGCCCCACATGTAGATCAAAATAGTAATCCTATCATATCCCAATCTTAATATCATCCTACCTATATACCTAAGGCACATCTAGAATAATCCATATCAGGACAAACTATCTCCTAACTCTCTTAAACTAAATAAAATCTAAATATTATTCTCTCCTCCCTTATAACCACCTATCTCATTTTCCACTAGATAACTCTCTTTCCACCCTAGGCCATGTCATAAATCTCAAAAATGGTCTCTAGATAACATATCCATCCTAAATCACCCCCAAAACTCACTGATAATAGGATAAGTCTTGTACCACCCCATCAATAAATGGTCTCACTAGATCCTCTTTCTATTGAAGGAATCCTACACTATAAGATGCATGATGCCATCATGCCCATGAAGTGACAAGTGGGAGAACCACTATGGTATGATATTATTCCCAAAACTAAAATAAAAAATTCACATTTGGTCCAAATTTATAATGATTCATCCACCCCTACATCTCTTTATATACCTATACTAAAAGGGTTCCAACCCATGCAACCATAATATGATGCTCTATCATGTCAGCAATAATACCTCTCAAGCTCAAGGGAAATTAGACTCCCTATGAATATTTCAATGCATAATAGGAGATAGAGAGCATCATCATGTTCATCACCATACTCCTATATACATCCTCCTTATATAATGTCTTAAAAAAATCCTTGAATTTTAAATGTAATATCCATAGCATCTTCTCCATATAGTGGTGTCTATGTTACTACATGTTCCCTCTCACCTACAAATATAATAGTTTCTCCCTACATTGGTATCTATATTACCCAATAGATATCCTCTATATTCACATTGATATCCCCTGTTGGCAATCATAAGGTCATTTTCAACATATCCCACCTCTCAATAAATGCCACTAACATATCTAAATATGTGAACATAGAGATAGTGGCACAACCCTCTAAACCTGATGACATCCATATGATCTTAATCCTCATCATTTATTTGGTCATGTAACCACTCTATTAAGGGTAATACCTGGTATTACATCATTAGTAAAGTCTATGGCTACAATTATATGTCATCCATCATACTTTAATTTCCTACACTCCTATCTTACTTAACTTATAATCATCCCTAACTAAATTAACAATGATTACAAAAACTTAATTCCTATCCCTAAGGATCACCATCAATTTTATATTGATCAACATCGATCATAGTATATCACCATTGATTCTATAGTGATATTGATGTCAATCCCAATCACCTATCATCCAACTACGAAAATTCTAAATTAAACATAAAAAATGAAACAAATCAATAAAATTAAAAACCCATCTCATTATGTGACCGCCACTTACTCCTCCATCCAATCTCTCTAGCCTCCTTCATTTGTAAATAATAAATAAGGGAAAACGGATGTCAAATTGTTTACTCACATGAACACAGTTAATTTCAAAGGATCATCTAAGATGTTAGAATTACTATATATATCCTTTCATGATCAATGGTGATTCTTTGGGGATCAGTGTAAATTATTTTTAATTGACATATATACATATAGATTAATGTCAATTTGATATTTTTGGCATATTTGTTACACTACTTGAAAATCTTTTGCATACCACCAGTATTGACCCAAGGCTACATGAGTTATATTCTCTTAACTATCCTATCATTTAATAAATTACATCATCAACTAGTGGACATAGACCCCCATTGGTCCCACAACCTTTAAAATGCTTAAACTTCCTTAGGAACATATCCCTTATGGATCCTAAGAGCATATACACCTCATATTGAAGACAAATATCTTTTGGTAACACACATGTCCCAAACATAATAGATGCTTTGGTCAACCCATCCTAGCCTTTGTCCTCTTTATTTCCTTTATTTGAGCCCACTAATTCATAGTTGTGGTAATCCATTACTTATTTTCATTCATACATTTCTACTTGTAAATCCCACATATCTTCAATGCAAACTTTTACTCCATTTTTACCCTCACATCTTTTTGCATTCATTTGTTATTTGTCCTATCCCTATCTTATCCATTACCACATCATTTTAGACCCATCACCAACTTATTATCCTATGTCAGCTCCTAGTTTTAGTGGGGATACCTCCTTATATAAACCTAGGGCATTATAACTATCTTATTTTTTGACTTGTAGAAGGTTATTACATACTACTAAACAAAAGGGGAAAATGTAGGAACTAGTATTTCACACAATATATATTTTTTCTAATATATGTCTTAATCCCTTTCCTATTTTTTCATCCCATCTTCATTTCATCCTAAGTAATTGGTTTCCACTAATTACCATCTTACCCTAAATAATTAGTTTCCATTAATTACCATCTTACCTTTAGTAATTAGTTTTCACTAATTACCATTTTACCCTAATTAATTAGTTTTTACTAATTACCATTTTACCCTAAGTAATTAGTTTTCACTAATTTCCAACCACTAAATATATCCAAATCCACCAAAATACAACAAAAGTAAATGGTTTAACCTGCCAGATAATCTACCTCATAACACAAACATGTCTAAACAACTAAGATCTTAATTTAACCCATAGTTGAAATAACTAGAATAAATTTTTGGTAAAAGTGGAAAGAATTGACAGTGATCCTCATGATCAAAATTTATTCAGTTGAAACAACATCAATTTATTCCTAAACTTGCCTTTGGAAAAGGACTATGAATTTTATCTTGAATGCTAAAATACTTCTCCTAGATGACTTGTAGATGATTTCTTAGCTTCTTGATGGAAAGACACATTGACACATTATCCCCTCAACATCCATCAAGAGGCCAAATATCAACATATCAAACTCATAATTATCATAGACTTAGAGTGTATTTAAGGTAAGTATATTACATTACTTAAAGTAGTTTTATATTTATATATTATATTTTATGTTTCTATTAAGCATCCTTACCACCCTTAGGTTATCCTAAACTTCACTAAACAAAACATTATACTTTTGTTTCCAAAATATTATCTTTTCTACAAAAATTGATGTCAATTCATATAAATGACCTGATCCTATAGGATTGACATCGATCCATGTCTAATATTTTTTTAAACTAAAACCAACTTTTATTAGCATATTTAAAATAATTTTTACTCTCTATTCACTAAACCATGGATTTTGTCTCTAGATGACACTTATTAGAGCCTCATATGAATTTATTATCATTCATGATTTACCAATTATCCCTGAATCTTTATTTACTAATTAGATCAATATCTCATTTGAGTTAGGCTTTGTGCCATTGTGTTTGCCCCTACTATAGAATCTATCACTGACCAATTATAAGTGAAAAAAGAAGACTAATAATTTGTTGAATCCTATTGGCATGATTGATTTATCAATCTTAATGAAATGAATTTAGATTAATTTAAAATATTTTAATGTCATATCTATATAATTTTATGTATCTTATAATTTTATTTACCATTTTAATCCACTTAATTGATGAAATAAGTGGGATAACATCCTTGTTAGTAATTTAATTACTTTATGGGTATAATATATCACTAGGCAACCCATTACCCTATCTTATGAATAAAATATTATAAAAGTTTCCTCATGTGTGTAGGTAATCCTTCCTAGCCAAAAATGATCTCCCACATTCACTGGATCAATAGTGTGTAACCTTCTAAATCATAGGTACACTTTAAACCCTAAATTTCTATACAAGTTTATAGTATTCAATTTTATAAAAGGAATGAATGAAAAAATACTTAAATAGATCCATTATAAGTGATGGTGTGATTGATACCTCCTATGTCCATGTTGGTAATTCGAGATACAAGACATTTGTTTCCTAAATGTTTGATAGTTTTGTTAATAAGTAGAGGTTTTGGTATGAGGTTACCATGTGAATCCATATGGGAGGGTGGTGGGGGGAATTGGATTTTTCACTCCCCATTGAGAATGCTCGGGTTGGTTTTGGATATTTATTGGGTGATTTTTAATTTGAATCACTTGATTTTCATTATTAGTTTGAAATTTATGCATTTGGTTAAGTGTTTATAATAAAAGTTGATTGGTTTAAGCACTATTTTAGATAGTATAAGTAATATTTGATACATTAGTCTTATGTGAGGTATTAATATCTTTATATTCACCATGAGTATGAGATGAGGTAGTAGTATTCACCTCACTAGTATCATGTGAAGAACTAATAGCATGAGATTCACTACTAGCATAAGAAGCATTAGTAGCATGAGATGCACTATTAGCATAAGAAGAATTAGTAGCATGGGTATGGGTGTGGCTATTTTTAATATCCATATTAAAGGTTTAACCTACCATATTTGTGGAAATAATCAGCATGGAAGTAGAAGAAGACATAGAGGATGATGTCATAGTGTGATAAGGAGACATGATAGAGGGGAAAGGTGTAGATAAATATAAATGACTTTCCCCAAATCCATAAGAAAATAAAGGTGAAAATGAATGGGGTTATCTTATATTAAGTCCCATCATGAGTTTATATATGAATGTAAGATCATTATCTCCTTGTTGAGGATTTTCATTGATGAAAAATATCATTTTAGCCATGTATTCAAGGTCACATTTATATTCTAGTGAAAATAAGGGGTTAAGTGTCATGGAAAAATAATTAAAAAGATAATTTTAGCCATGTATTCAAGGTCACATTCATATTATAGTGAAAATAAGAGGTTAAGTGTCATGGAAGAATAAGGAGTCCCATAGTTGGTAATGTAGCTAGTAACATGGACATTATTTTGATTCGTGGTAGGTGCCACAAGGTTTGTTTTAGGAAAACTATAAGGGTTAGTGAAAATAATGTTATTTTTTAGATTTGATTTTATAATATCATCAAAATATAAATTCATGATGAGGAAAAGAAGATAATTTTTTTATGAATGAGGATAAACTAGTATGATACTGGGTCAAACTAGTCAAAACTATTCTATAAGAAAATAATTAGGACATTTTATAAGAGACACAATCAAATAGGTTGATTATGTTATGTGGATGGTTAAAATAATAAGTTATTAAAGACACATAATAAAATAGGTTGATTGTGTGTGAAAGGAAAATAGAACATGCAATCTATAAGAGATTGGGTCGAATAAGATGACTATATCCTATCTAATGGTAACCAAACCAACCTATGAGATTCTAGGTAAATAGGACAACTATGTCTTGTGAAAGGATAAAAGGACTATCCTATTAGAGACTAAGTTGAATAAAATTAATGTGTCCTATAGAAGGGAAATTTGACTAGTTTATGAGAGACTGGGTTGAATAGAATTAATGTGTTATATTAACTAACTAGCCTATGAGAGACTGGGTAAAACAAAATTATTATGTTATATGATAAGTAAAATTTTAGGAGACATACTAGAGTTGGTCCACTATATTCTAAGGTAAAAGATAGGGTTTGATAGTTATGACTCTAGACAGTCTAGTGTTAATTATTAGAGAAAATAAAATAAACACAGAGGCAACTAGATCAAACCAATCAATCTAGTTGTGGTCCAAAACACAAACCTTGTACCAATGTTAGCCAATACAAGTTTTGTATTACAACATATAATTGATAAAGAGCAAATAAAAATGCTTAAAATAGAAATGTTAATATATGTTATTATTCTTACATGTTTTAAATTACAATTCTAGAAAAAAATGTTATAGGGCATTTGGATTTAGAAAGGAAATAGAAAGGTAAGCTAAATATGGTTTCAAGTTATTAAGTCTAAAAGGGATATGTATTGGTGTTGGTACTAGCTTGGTATTGGGGCATATACCCTCACTTCACAATCCTATAATGATAAGGGTGTCATGTTATTTTCTAATATACACCATCAACCACATATTTATACTTAGATAGAAAAATAAGTCAACTTCCCCCTTGGTGATGAAATCTAAGTAGGTAGACCTTGGGTAAAATCATTTAGTGTTTTTTGATATTTTATGGTTTGAAAGTGTGTGAATAAAATAATAGTAGTGTGATTAAATAAATAACTTAAAATTTACCATTTAGTCTATGTGTGCTACTTTAAGTGATAAAGCATTAGAATGAAAGATGAGTTAATTAATATAAATGTGAGTTAATTCCTTTTCTTGAAGAGTATAGGGTTAGTAGGGTTGATCGATTATGCAAATATTATAGAACATAATAGATTGGGTCGATTATGTTTGTTGAATAAAATTCCAAACAAACATAGTTAAACAAGTTGATTGGGTCTCTTGGGAAAGAAACAACTACAGAACTAAGGTGATCTATTTGACTTATTTCACTATAGGGTTACAAATTTATAGATATAAAACTATGAAAAATAGGGCTGAAATGAAGGAGATAAATGACTAAGTTGGTGAGAATGAACCTGATGATTTTAACAATATTGATTTTTTTTATAATATGTCATCTAAATTAATACTTTTAACCTACTAATAGAATTAACTAGGTAGACTACAAATAAGTGAACTAAGATGAGTACATCAATCCAATTACTTGTAGTTTAAGATGACATGCATAAATCTATATATAGTTGATCAAATTGACTTTGTGTTAAACCTACACAAAAAATGTTAGACTAGATCAATAGATTCAATCCAATGATGTAAAAATGAAATAAATAATAATTAAATTGAGAAATAAAACCAAGTGTTATTTGACATCAGATTCACCATAATGTATACAAGGGAAAGTGAAGTGGATCTATAAATCAATCCTAGCACAGAGGAAGATGAATCAAAATGGCCTTTCTACTTTTTAGTACATTTAAACAAATGGGGTCATGACCAATATGGATCTTCTAGACCTGACTAATGGGTTTATTACCACACAATATCACTAGAGAGGGTTCAAAACCCTCTAGTCAAGTAATACCACACAATAACCATAGTTAGGTCTTATGCGTTCTAAAAAAGTAAAAGTAAATTTATTATAGTGTTCACCAAATCTTGTTGCACAAATGGGTGATAATAAACATTAAGGTAATATGAAAATAAGAACTATACTCAAGTAAATTTATGGGTAATCCTAAGAATGGAGAGATAAATACATTCATAAGGCAATACATGCAAATATATCTACTAATAAAAGTAGTGAAAGAGTTAAGAATATTTACCTTGAAGATGAACTTGTTGAGCATAAATATCTCCCTTAGCAAATGGTGATTTGAAAGAGGTTTTTATGGATAATAAGGATAACAAATATAGATTATATCTAGGTTAAAATACTTATCATATGTACCCAAAACACTTTTCCCATAAGACAAGATTATTCTCTCCAAAGGAAGTATGAAACCCTAAGCAATGACTCCTTAAGTAGAATGTGTCAGGATCCCTACTCCTTAAGAGTACACTTGATTACCTTTGTATAAGAAACTAAACACAGAATCTAACTAGATGTAATATGTAACTAGAATTTAGAAATAACACAGAATATGAGAGACAATACAATCTTGTATTAACACTCTTCCAGAAGGAAATACAATGAAGAAATCACACTCTTCCCACACCTCTTGGGTGTACCAATAATTCTCCCTCAAGAGTTCTCTCTCTCTCAATTACAAACTAATCAACTCAAACATAGAGTTGTTTCCACCAGTCAATAACAATACTGCCAGTCCACCAACCAGTAAGTGATAATCAACTCAACCATTGTTGCCTACTTCCAATACCAAGTACTCAAATTACTCCAAGTAGATCTCCCTAATCTTTCTCCTTGTTGTGTTGCAGATCTCTTTTGACCTTGCTACCCCATAGATCTCCTTTGACCTTGCACACACACACACACACACCATGCAGATCAACCTAGTCTTACACACCTATAAACATAGATCTTACATACCTTGGAAGAACCCTTGTCCTTGCCTTTGCAAGTCCTTATGATTCTAAAAATTACAATACAGCCTTATGGGTCTCTTAAATAGATCCCATACAAATAATAATTAGACTTTCTAATTACAATAATTAGAAATGCAGACTCAAGACTAAAATTATTCTTTTACATGAAAACTAATTGTCTGTCTAAAATTAGACCAGTTCTAGAAGTGCATGCAAATGTACGCACACATAGGTTATCGATGTCAGTTCCTATCTGACTGATGTTGGCTGACCTATAACTGACATCAGTTTCTATGAACACTAAAGATGACTGACATCAGTTGATTAGACTAACATCAATTGCTTTACAACTTAGCAACCTCCTCTATTTGCATCAGTGAAGCTTTTAGCTCCACAACTTAACAATCTCCCACTTAGAGATAAATAGCTACACCTATACCTATACCTATACATCATCTAATTTTGTTTCCTGGCTTGTATCCCTCTTCAAGTTCAATCTTGAAGACCAACAACTACAAATCTTGTGGTGCTTCTCCTGTCATCTAAGTAACCTACCATATCAAAATCTACATACCCATGTAGAGAAGTGCTTGACCCTGCATAGCATGTATACCTGTTGCTGGTCCCTCTCAAATACCTGAGAATCCACTGAACTACTTTCCAGTGCTCCTTTCCTGAATTGGCCACAAACTTGCTGATAACTCCCACTGCTTGGGTAATATCAGGTCTAGTACACATGTACTCAACCTCATCATGTGATTTGGGACACTATTTTGTGAACTGTCCATCCATAGGTGTGTTAACTAGTTCCACATCCTGCATATTAAACCTCTCCACTACCTTATTCACATAATCATCTTGAGACAACATCAACTTGTGATCTTCCCTATCTCTAGAAATACTCATGCCAAGGATTTTTTCTCCTCCTAAATCCTTCTTGGCACACCACTGAGCTACTTTTACCCTTAGCTCAGCAAATCCCTGCATGTATGAACCTGCAACAAACATATCATCCAAATACAGTAATAGGATAATATCACGACCATTATCCAACCTGGTAAAATAAACACAATGGTTACATTGACATTGACTAAAGCCATGCTTTGTCATACCCCTATCAAACCTATACCACTATCTTGGAGCTTGCTCAAGACCATTACCCTAGCCTTCTGTCTCACATGTCCATTCTCTCCTTTCTTTAACCTAGGAATCCATTCATCTTTTAGTGCCTTCATCTTGGCTGGAAACTCTATCAAATCTCCATTTTGGTTCTTTCCCAAGGAATCAACTTCCTCATTCATGCCATGCTCCCATTGTTTCCTAGATTTTACCTGCATTGCCTCTTCAAAACATCCTAGTTCTTAACCATCAGTGAGCAACAAGTTTAATTAGTATAAAGAAGGGGAATAATGAAATTGAGGCTTACTTACCCTTTTAGTCCTCCATATGGGTGTTTGAGACTCCTTGACAGCTTGTTGTCTACCCAAAATCCATTCTCTAGTCAACCTTGGTCTGCACCCGATCGATGTCCATTCTTCATGATCACCTAACTAGTTTCCTGACCGACATTGATGTCCACTTGGTCATCGATGTTAGTTCCCTGACTGACGTCAGTCTCCACCTACCTGACACCACTGACTCTAGTTTGCACATGACCGACATCGGTACCTACTTGTTTGACGTCAGTTCTCACCTAACCAACGTCGATAGCTATGTTTTCCTGTGAGTGATGAATTTTACCCACGAGATCACTTTGGATCATAACCTTGTCCAAACTACCCTACTCAGAATTATTCAGCCCCTTCAGCTGATCTCTATCCATCATCTCCTCCATGAAAACCAAGGATTTCTAGTTCTTAAGTTTGTTAAAGACATCAGACTTCCTTTTAAGAACATGCATCCCCTTCTTATTCATGTGACCAAGACTACAGAGCCACATATTTGTATCTACATCTGGAGTAGATAAATTAGAAGGAGAATCAGTAATACAAGTAGATAGATGAAGAGTACCTACTTTCTTACCACATGCTAATTCAAGTGCTCCCTTGGAAACTTTCCAAGATTCTGCTGTGAGAGTAACTATGCAACCCTCATCACCCAACTTTCCTACAAAAATTAGACTCCTTTTTAGGACTAAGACATGCATGACATCCTTCAACACCCATGTGTTGCCAGTCTACAATTTCAGCCGCACTTCCCCTTTTCCAACAATTTGACAAGGCTCACCAACCCTTAAATAAATCTTTCCAAAGTCTCCATGGACATAATCATGGAAAAATACTCTATTTGGGGTTGCATGGAAAGAGGCAATAGAATATAAAACCCAAGATTCTACTTTATCTAAGGAACATACAAGAGCATCCTGTGCAATAATACCTACAACATCTGCTTCTTCATTTCCTTCATGTTGATCTTCTACCAACCAATAATCTTTTTTTACTTGCTCTTTCTTTACATAATACTATAATTGATAATTCTTGCCATTGAATTCCTCCATTCTTAGTGTACTTTCTTCTACCATTGATTTACTCCCACTCAATCAAAAACCCCTGAGAGTGACCTATAATCAATGAACACTTAACACGCTTTGACCACCTGTTAGTGTACCTAACCAAGCTCTGATACCAATTATCAGTGGTATCACTTAGTGATCCTAACTCTGATACCAATTGTCAAAATCCCTACTCCTTAAGAGTACATTTGATTACCTTTGTATAAGTAACTAAACACAGAATTTAACCAAAAGTAATATGTAACTAGAAATCAGAAACAACATAGAATATGAGAGACAATACAATATTGTATTAACACTCTTCCAGAAGGAAATACAATGAAGAAATCACACTCTTCCCACACCTCTTGGGCATACCAGTAATTCTCCCTCAAGAGTTCTCTCTCTCAATTACAAACCAATCAACTCAAACACAGAGTTTTTTTTTCCACCAGTCAGTAACAATACTACCAATCCACCAACCAGTAAGTGACAATCAACTCAACTATTATTGCCTACTTCCAGTACCAAGTACTCAAAGTACTTCAAGTAGATCTCCCTAATCTTGCTCCTTGTTATGTTGCAGATCTCCTTTGACCTTGCTACCCCACAGATCTCCTTTGACCTTGCACACACACACACCTGTAGATTAACTGATCTTACTTACCATGTAGATCTTCTTCATGATCTTGCACACCTACAGATTAACCTGGTCTTGCACACCTACAAACTTAGATCTTACATACCTTGGAAGAACCCTTGTCCTTGCCTTTACAAGTATTTATGATTCTACAAATTACAATACAGCCCCATGGGTCTCTTAAATAGATCCCATACAAACAATAATTAGACTTTCTAATTACAATAATTAGAAACATAGACTCAAGACTAAAATTAGTCTTTTACATGCAAACTAACTTTCCATCTAAAATTAAACTAGTTCTAGAAGCACATGAAAATGTATGCACACACAAGTTGTCGATGTCAGTTCCTATCTGACTGATATCAACCGACCCATAACTAACGTCAGTTACTATGAACACTGAAGATGACCAACATCAGTTGATCAAACCAATGTCAATTGCTCTGCAACTCAGCAACCTCCTCCATTTGCATCAATAAAGCTTTTAGCTCCACAACTTAACAGAATGGTGGATAAAAAAATATGTAAATGAATGATTATATATATCTCTTTATGTAAATGGGGTGAATGATTATTTATATACCTAGATCTAACCCTAACCCTTTGGAAGTTTTAGCTAACACATTTGGCCCAGTTGACCTAGTTGTTTAGGAAATAAAGTATTTAGGTCCCAAACTAAGTCAGATGTGCCAAATTAGTCTTGTAATGTGCTCAATTCCCAAAATAATGTCAACCCATTTGGATATGTTTTGAGGATGGTAAAAATAGTTTTAGTGAAGGATTTATCTAAGGAATGTTCAATAATTTGATAAAGAAGTGCAGAAATTATATAAAAAAGAATAAGAATAAGTTACCTCTTTAATGTAAGCCAACATTGAGATAGATTTTTGAAGTGGAAAAACTAAACAAATTAGTGAAAAAATTACTTGATAGTATTAAGATACTTTCCAAAACTTATCCACATTACAAGAAGATAAGAGCACAAATAGAAGAATTAGAGATAACATAAGGTTCCTAGATGATGAAAAATAGCAAAGGAGAAGTTATTTTATAGAGCTAAAGGAATAATGGGAGTTTTAAAAGACTCCATTAATGACCTTAAAAGTCTCCTAAATATCTTTTCTACTTGTGGCATAATCCCTTACAAAATAAGTAAGTGTGTGTGCTAAGTGTAGGATGGGAGGTTAAATGCAAGTAACTCCTTCTAAATCCTAGGTTGACCAAAGAGGTGAGTGTCATCTCATAGAATCTAGATTTATGGAAATTTATAATTTTCATAAATACAAATTCCTCACATACTAAAAGAGAACTTAGGATAAATAAAATTATTTTAAATAAAATGTAATCCTAACACTCCCACGTAAACTTTATTTAGGGGTTTATAAATAGACAAGAAAGGAGGAAACATTGATAACTCTCCCCTTTGATGAGAACTTCCTTCAATCCTAATTTATTACAAAATAAGACAAACTTTTCTTTACATAGAGGTTTAGTGAATATATCAGCCATTTATTTTTTAGTGGGACAAAAAGAAAGAAGAATTTGATTATATTCAAGAAGTTCGCATTGAAATTGATGTTGAATCTTAATGTGCTTGGACCTTGCATGAAAAACCATATGTTTTTCTAAGGAAATTTCACTTTGATTATCACCAAAAATTGACCAAAAATTGGAGTAGTTGAATGTTGTTGGTGGCCTAAATATTCAATAAGTCTTCTAGTCTAAATAGATTCCTTTGTAGTATGATTACAATCATTATATTCAACTTCTATGGAAGAGAGAGATATAGTTTGTTGCTTTTTATTATTCCATGAAATAGTACCAAAAAACAAGGAGAAGAAATAACCACTAGTGGATCTATGATCATTTGTATCACCAGGCCAATCAGAATCTAAATAATCTACCAAAGAAAAATTGCTATTCAAGGTATACTTGATGCCATAGGTTAGAGTACTTTTCATATAATGAAAAATTATTTTATAAAATTTAAAATGAATATCTTAAGTTTTAAACATAAATTGAGAAACCAATCCAATGTAAAAGGCAATATCATGATGAGTATGAGTAAGATAGTTTCAAGCTACCAACTAATTGTCTATATAAAGTTGGATCAACATTTTCTATTTACATGTCATTAATAAGTTTAACACGAAGTTCACAAGGAGTAGAAATAGGTTTATAATATAGCATATTAAATTGAGATAATAAATCATATGCATATTTAGATTGAGAAATAGAGACATTATTCTTTTCTTGCCAAACTTGAAAGCCTAAAAAATAATGTAAGAATCCCAAATCAGTCATTTCAAAGGTATTCTTCATAGAATTTTTGGTGTAATAAACCATATAATTATTTCTATAGGTGATGATTAAGTTATCAACATACAAAAAAATGATAACTATGTCATTTGGAGTATTCATGACAAAAAGATTATGATCATTAGAGTTGTGAGTAAAGAATTGAGCTATAAAGAATTAATAAATTTTAGAGTACCATTCTCTATGAGATTATTTTTAACCATAAATATCTTTATTTAACTTTCATATAAGATTTTCATTTCATTTCTTTATAAAACTAGGAGGTTGAAACATGTAAATTTCTTCATGCAAGTCACCGTTTAAGAAAGCACTCTTAACATCCATTTGATAAACAAACCAATACATGTGAGAAGATAAAGCTAAAACAACTTTAATAGTGTGAATTCTATCAATAGGATCAAAGGTTTCATTATAATCAATTCCTTAAATTTTATAAAAACCTCTAGCAACAAGTCTAGCTTTATGTTTTAAAATTTGATTGTTATAATTGAACTTAGTTTTAAACAATCATTTACAACTTACCAAATTATGCCTTTTAGGTAATGGAACTAGGTCCCAAGTGTTATTAGAAATCAAAGAGTTTTATTCATCATGCATATATTTTTTCTAATGAGGGTGACCTCGATCTTGTTTTAAAGATTGAAAATCATTATTTTTCATAAGTTTAGACATCAAATCATAACTACAAACTTGTTGTCTAGTTCTATGAGTATCATTAAGATCAACATTAATTCCTAAATCTTTTATAGTAGCCTTGGCCCATTTAGGCATATATTTGGGTGGAGAAAGACTAGAATAAGTAGAAGGAATAGGAGGATCAACATCATTATGCATTACATCATTATGATCATCACTAGATTTAAAAATAAAATAAATAGAAATAATATCAAGAGAATCTAAATTGGAAGCACAATCAATGACATCATTCTCATCAATATTAACATCTCTTTTAATCTTAATTTTATTATTTTGAGAGCATAAACCATATATGATTTACATGATTAATCATAACCAATAAATATAAAGGTGTATAATTTAGAATCTAACTTTTGATGCTTTTTAATTAGAATATGAATAAATGCATCACAACTAAAAGCACATAAATATTTTAAATTAGGTTTTATACCACTCCAAGCTTCTTCAGGTGTAATATTGAAAATAAATTTAGTTTAAGTCCTATTAATAAGATAGAAATCACAATACATGGCTTCAACCCAGAATTTATAATGCATATGTTTAGCATGCAACATACACCTATCCATTTTAGTGATAGTCCTATGTTTACATTCAACAACAACATTTTGCTCAGGTGTGTAGGAAATAATTTTCTCATGCTTAATTTCATGTTTCTTATAATATGAAATAAATTCATTGTTAACATATTTGATACCATTATCAGTTTGTAATATGCATAAATAACAATGAGATTTTTTTTCAACAAAGGCATGAAATTCAATAAAAGTGTCAAAAACTTGATCTTTAGTTTTCAAGAAATAAATCCAAACTCACCTAGTGAAATCATCAATAAATATTAAATCATACTTATCACCATTAATATAAGGAGTTTACATAGGTCCTAAAAGACCACTATGAACTAAATGAATCTTTTTAGTAGCACTCCAAGACAAATTTTTTAGGAAAATATTCTGTATGAATTTTATCAGCCATACAACCATTACAAGTAGAGGTAGTGGGAGAAATGTTAGGAAAAACATGAACCATATTGAGTTTGTTCATGAGATAAATACTTTGGTAATTTATATTCCCTAATATTTCATGCCATAAGATAACATCATTATAAATAATTAAATAATGAAAAGATGAGGGAGAAGAGAATCTAGTAAATTTTAAAAAATTATCATTCTCTAGAAAAGCAATAACAACTACTTGAAAATATTGCTTCATATATTTAAAATAATTAGTATCATTAATAAATTATAATTTATAGTCCTATTTTCATAATTAAGGTATAAAAAATAAATTCAATTTCAAATTAGGAACAATCAAGACATCATGCAATTCACCATTAGGGACTTTAACATTTCCTATGGATTTAACATTGCAAGAATCATGATTTACAAGACTTAAATGATTGTTGAAAAGATATGGTTTTAAATAAGTAAAAAATTGAGCATTAGATGTCATATATTGAGTAGCACTAAAATCAACAATCCATTCAGAAGGAGAAGCATTCAAAGCACATGTAAAATTAGCTCTAGTATTAGACTTATATTTTACTTGAGTCTTATTGGTACTAGTTTTAGTGTTGTCTTTGACTTTAATATTTCTATTTTTGATATCATGTTTCTTTTAGAAGTAGCGACCTGCATCATGATTTTTTTTTGTCTCAAGAATTACACTCTAACTTTTTATTAGGCTTAGAGTTAGATTTTGAATCTTTCTTATCATGTGTTTTAGTGGACTTAGCATGTTCTTTACCATTCTTATGTTGGTGTTTAAAAATAAAATCATGTTCATTAGTCCTAAGACTACCAAATTGAGTCAACTTTTTCTCTTCTTGATGTAATAAAGTACAAAATAATTCAAAATTCAACATAGCAGATAGAGTAGGAAGAGCTAATTGAGAATGAATATTAGTAATAAACTATTGAAAATGTTGAGGCAAACATTTTTTCATAATAATATGATTCAAATTCAAATCATAAAGTTGATCTCCTAAACCAGTAAGTTGAGAATGTAAAGAATTAACTTTAATCATGAAATGATCCATATATTTTAAATCATTGTATTTTAAATCAAACAATTGATCTTGAATTTGAATTTTATGAGATTCATTCACAACATCATAAATAGATTTTAGTTTATGCCAAGTAGCAGAGGCAAGCAAATAACCATCAATGTGGATATGAAATTCAAGGGTCATGGCCTTACCAATAAATCCTAAGGACTCATCATTTTTTGCTTGCCATTTCTCTTGAATTTTAGAAGAGGTAGTCTTAGTGTACAGTTGAGGATCTATGCCATCTACTATGCATATCAAATATTTGAAAGTGAAAATGTATTTCATATGTGATTTACATAAAACATAATTGATGGGTGTGAGTTTAAATTTGAGCAATAATTGAGTCATTGTGCCACAAAAGCTCACCCAAGAACCAAATAAATGAATAGGATAAAAAGTCACTTAAACATGAACAATGTAGGAGGGGAAGAAAAAAAGGATGACTTTTCTGGTATGTAAAAGGAATATCTTGGAAAAAAAATTGAAAAATTAATTGTGAACCAAAAGGGTTGACAAGTTAATTTACCCAAAGTTCTAAATATAATTCTATAAATGAAAGATTTCCACTTTGTTATTTTTTAAACTTTAAAATAATTAAAATAATTTTATTTTTAAATTTGGAAAAAAGTCTTTTAAAAAAAATGGAGATTTTTTTTTTGTAAAACTTTATAATAAAAACATGTAGAATGTCTTTAAAAGACAAGAGCTAAAAAAGGTTTGATTATCTTTTTTTAGAAAATCTTTGATTATTATATTATTGTATTTTTTAAAAAATTTAAAAAAATACTTTCATAAATATGAATCAAAGTTATGAATATTAAACTTAAAACAAAAAATTAAAAAATGCCCTAAACATAGAAAAAGGCAAAGCTAATCGTATAATTTTTAAAAAAGAGAAGGGCACTAAAAAATAAATATAGCTACAAATAAATGATGCCTAAGTAGCATAATGATTATTTTTTTGAATATTCATCCACAAGAAGATCAAATGCACCTAGTAGACGAAAATATAGGAAAAACATTGAAAAAAATAGACCCAGTACTCAGGATGAAGGCCATACGGCCTTGTACAGACATCATATGGACTTGTATGGATGGTTGTATGACTAAAGGGAGAAAAAACAATTATTATGGGGGTGACACCTTAGGGAGATGGGATGGAATATGGGAAATAAAAAATATTCACTAGATGAAGGGAAAGGAAGGCAAACAACTAAAAAAATAATAATAAACTTGCACAAGCAAAGTATTTATAAGGAAAAAAATTGGATGAACAAGAGTTTTATTTGTATTTATTTTATTTGATTTTGAATGTTTAAAAAAATACTAATGTATACAAGGAATAGAATTTTTTTTGTTTATACAAAAAAAATTGCTTTTTATTCCCCTATTTTTGCAAAAAAAAGGGTTAGCAAAAAATTATTAAAACATGCATGGAGAATATATATATATATATATATATATATATATATATATATATATATATATATATATATATATATATATATATAATAAAAAATGAGAATATAAATTTCTTTATATCACTCTCCCTTTGTAAAAAAATAGAGTTAAAAGAAAGAGTATAAAAACCACAAATATACTTTGCTAATGCTAAAAAAAATCATAAAAAAATTATGTTTTTAAAAAAGAAAAAAATTAATATAATTTTAAGATAATGTGGCTAAAATATCCTACAATAAAAAATTTAAGAGCCACAATTTAAAAAAAAAATAGAAGGAAAATGGATTTAGATGAAAATGTAAGGGTAGAGCCCTTGAAAAAAAAATTGAAATCCTTTCTACAACCTGCACACTCTTAAAAAATGTTAATGAAAAAGTGAACTTGGCTCTAATACCATGAAGGATTTATCCAAGGAACATTCATCAATTTGACAAAGAAGTGCAAAAATTATATAAAAAATAATAAGAACAAGTTACCTCTCTAATACAAACAAAAATTGAGACAAAGATTTTTGAAGTGGGAAAACTGAATGAATCATTGAAAAAACCTAATTAATAGTATTAAGAGACTTTCCAAAACTTATCCACATGTACACGAATATTATAGCATAAATATAAGAATTAGATAGGATAAGGCTCTCAGATGATGAAAAAGAGGAGAGGAGAAGCTCTTTTATAGAGCTAGAAGAATAATGGGAGTTACAAAAGACCCTATTAATGACCTTAAAAGTCTCCTAATATGTGTTCCACTTGTGGACTAATCCCTTACACAATATTGAGGTGTGTGCCATGTATAGGAAGTGAGGTTACATGAAAGTAAATCCTCTTAAATCCTAGGTTGACTAAAGAGGTGAGTGCTACCTCATGGAATCCATATTTTTGGGAATTTATAATTTCTAGAAATATAAATTCCTCACATACTGAAAATTAACTTAAGATAAATAAAATTAACTAAATAAAGGGTAATCCTAAAATTTTGATTAAGTAGGGGCTATTTGAGGTGACGAGTTTCTTGTAGGAACATGTAATAGAGGTGTGAAGTATTAAGGAAACATATAGGAGGGAATTATGTTGGTTCTAAGTGGTGGTATAGGGATCAACAATCTTGTGAAGCACTAATGGTATATCCAACCCTTTCCTAATAAACCCTTTAATTCATGCACTTAGAGATATTGAGACTCAATGGTTTTCTACAACCTCAAATCAATTATCAAAAGACAAAATGGTTGGATCAATACACAAGGGTACTCCTAACTTTCCTATTTTTACTTTCAAGCATTTTAAATTCTTTCAATTTAATATTATATGTATTGATTATATATTGTAACATGCACTTAGTTTTAGGTTAGTCACCAACTTAGCACTCAAGTGGGACTCACGTAAAGAGAATGTGTGTTATACACACCTAGGTATGCATTCCTTCTCCTTTAAACTAATCAATAATTGATATTTTTAAAATATATTGTGTGTATATATTTCCTATCTTAGAAGTGATAATTAACACTATTTTACTGAATGATGTTATAATTGACCATGTGCTCTCCCTCAAGATAGGAAAACATGAAATGGCCTTCGAGGACTTTGTCTTGGATTACAAAATTTGTCTAATATTTTGGAATCTAAATATGGAAGTGTTATATGCTATCTAATTAATTATATGACAAGAGTAATTGAAAGTGTTATCAAGTATAATAAGATAAAATTAGATGTGGATTGTAAACTCATGATCAATCTATTACACAATATTAAGTGTGGGGATCTTACCTGGAGGGTGGTGGAAACATTGGTTTGGAATGGTCTTTAAGGTGGCTTGTGTTTTTGGTTGAGTAGGATGGATGTGGTAATTAGCCCTTTCCTTTTATTCCTTTGCTTGAATTTATTATGATTGATTCCCTTCTCAATTTTTTGAGAATTTGAGTATTTTTTTTAAACAAATGGGATTTTTTGTTTCATGTTAGGGAGAGGATCGTAGGGGTGGTGGAGCTAATTATTTCCATGGAATAGATCTTGGTTACATTATCCACCTATTATGGCCTAAAATATTACCCTTGTGAGGGGCTTTTCTTGTTCTCTCACTCTTTGCTACAAAATGGGATCAACCCTCGGCTATAGGTATCATGTGGTTGGGTTAAACCTCTTGAGAAGGCTGGTTCCTCTTGGTAGATCACTTGAAATATTGATTTTTCTTGGAAAATGGATAGAATGGTTGTAATGGATGACTAAAAACATAAATAAGGTGATGCACCAAAATGAAAGACACTCCAAATTGCATGAAAATAACACTAAATTAGTTTAAAGACAACCCTCACTCACATAATCTCTCAAACTTGTCATTTTTCATCTATATCTCTAAAACTAGGCCCACAACGCAAAAGGTGAAGTATGGAAGAGTATAAAACTCACACTATAAGATCACTGATGACCAAAAATCATAAATCCATACCTAAAACAATGGTGTAATACCTATAAAAAGGAATAAAGAAGGATAATTACCAAGGAAGAACATCTCTCCACAAAGTAATCATACACAAACTGATTAGATCATTAGATGCAAGCCAGAGATAGGAAAAATAAGTTATATTATTACTTAAAAGTCTATTTTTACAAAATTTTGATAGGTTTTTACTTTTAAAATGAGAATATATCTTACCGATAGGGAAGAAAAAGGATATATAGGAGCAAAGGGAAGAGTGATGAGAAGAAATCTCTTAAAATTAAATAAATGTCACTCAACCACCTTCCATGGAGTCTCAAAAACATTTATATTAATTAATCATTCATCCTCTCTTATAAAATTAACCTCTAAAGGTTAAAAGGGTCTTCAAACTCTCCCATTACCCTAAAAAGGCACTAAAAGACAAAAATTTTAGGAAGATGATGTCACACTCCACTAAATTTGATAAAAGTCTTCAAAGCTCTCTAAGAATCATTTAATTCTAAAATTTACTCAACTCCCCAAACTCCTTCACTTGCACTTCTACACCCCACCTTACTTGGCTTGTGTTTGTAACATGACATCATGGTTAATGAGCCTTGGATTTGATGCTTAACTGACCTTAAAGGTTAACTTTGAGTGTTTAATTTTTGATATTTTATTTTTTTATCAACTCAAATTTGCTCCTCCGACATAAAAAATACTCCATGAAACCTACAAATCTGTTAGACTCCAGTGATGGAGGTCTTCAAGCTTAAACCACCTTTAGCCAGATTCTCTAGAACCTACTACCATTTATCACCATGAGAGCCACTTTTATACCTTTATAAGGATTATAATAATCCATATCATTCCTATTATGAATAAAATTAAGGTTTATTCCACCTTCAATACCTACAACAATGGTGGAAATCTCTATTAAACCTACAACCATTCACAAATTACCAAAAAACTTGGGTTTTTGACCTTTCATCTTAGCAAGACACCTTAAAAACCCATAGCTATGTATCCAAGTTCCATATAATGGTGATTCAATTCCAATTATGCCTCTTCCATGCATTTATACCATTTCTCTCTTTGAAGAATTTCAAAAATAGGCATTTTAAAGACATTTTGGGCCTCCTAGGCACCCACACATGCCAAATTATTTTTAAAAATAGGTTATAAATTATAATTATATATTTATCTACATTATATAGGTTTTTTACAAGTGATTATATGTCATTTCATGGGCCTATGAGTTCAAAAACTCAAAACTAGTCAAAATAAGGTCTTTGGTAGCTTAGACAAGCCTAGCTTCTGGCGATTGGTCATAAAATATATAAATCCATTATAAAATTTATTTAAATGGATATTTATACAATATTGACCCCCCATATTTCCTAAAAATATTGTATTCTCATGTGGAATGTGGGCAAAGATACATAAATATTTGTTTATGGGGTTCTACATGCATTCTAGACCTGCTTATAGTCTTAATGATAGTTCATAAACCTAAAAATATAAACCAAAATAAATAATTAATTAATTTTAATTATATATGGGTAATCATAACATTATAAAATCATTTGGCCCAAGTCCCTATGTGGTGAAAGATATGAACACTTTAATAGGTGGGTTGAATGGATGTCTTAGATTGCAAAGTTTAAATTTATCCTTAAAACTAAAGATTGCTCATCCATTATTTATCCATAATTTAAATCATAATTATGGTAAATTTAAAATCTCATTACACCTCCTCAAGGTGTCATCTTTCATTGATAGGGTCTGAATGTGTCTCAATGTGATAAAGGCCTTCTAGGCCTTAAGATTAGCTTCTAGGATTAATGCCGAGTTTCACAGATTGGGCATTTATAAGATTATATGAGGGGTTAAAAACCATTTTTTAACATTAATTTACATCCACTTTTACCTCTTTTTTATTCTCAATTTTGACTTTTACCCTGTGTTTTTAGGACTAACTTTGTTTTAATGGTTGTCTTCCTACTTGTTTTCGCCCTCAAGGGCATGGTTTTCATTGAATGATCAATTTTGATCACTATAAAAAAGTTTTTAAAGACTTATTATCATATTATTAATATTACCAAACACTCCCATTATATTCAAAACCCTCCACCAAACTTATACAACTTAAAAAGGTCTACTAACTCTAATGGTGACTGTCAATAGACATGTGGGTGACTGTAACAAATAGTGGATAATTTCAATCCTCAAGTGACATCTCTAAGATAATATATGGTTATAATAAGTCATTAAAATCATATAAAATAAGTTTAATAATTTTATCTTTCATATAAAATTTTGTAGATGGATTTTCTTCTAAATTAACTTAAGTTGCCTATGTTCTTTGACTGTTAACAAATAGGGGGTTGAATGTGTCAAAATAGTGAATAGTTATCCTATTAAAATTACCTCACCAAGATTCTATGTAGTTATATTAACTCATTATTATCATATCCATAAATTTTCATGTTTGGATCATGTATATGTGGCCTATAAGTGGATTTTCCTCAAAACTAGCTTAAACTACATGTTTTTATTTCCTTGCTTAAACTTGCCCTCAAGGAACTTTTTTTTGAAAACTTGAGTATGACCTGCCTTAAGTATAATATTATGACTATAAAATTTCATTATTTTTTAATTATAAATATTCATATTGAGCCTAAATACTCTACCACACCCTCAAACCTCTGAAATCCCATTTGGTCTCATCAATGGCTACTAAAAGGCTATAGGGGGTATGTGTAAATATAATGAGCACATACACTAGTCAAGTGAATTTAAAAATAATTAAATAATATGTAAAAATATATAAGGACCATTTTTACCAAATTTTAAGTTTCAAATGCATGTGTGTGTGTTACAAAACATAAAAACCCTTCAAAACTATCTAATAGGTGTTGACTATGTGTATAGAACTACATAGATGCATGATTGTTGTATATGCTATAGGTTTTGGATCATTATTAACTGTATCATCATCCATTAAAACTATTTTTAAACTATTTTGATTCCTCATCAATATCTAAACAACTAAAAACAATTCTCATTCTTCATCACGTGTTCTTATAGACCCCATTGACTTAATAATGGTTTAGTCAAAAAGGAGGACCTATAAGCTAGGCATATAGGTTACCCTTTTGAGTACATAATACACCTTGATATCCATCATAACCCTTAACCTTTTTGATACTATCAACTAAGATACCCTTAGTATCACTTTGTGGTGATGATCCTTGAAGCACGTGTTAGTCATAAAACCATTTATACCTACTTATCTCACTATTCTTTCATAGTTGTAGGTGATTATCATGATTTAAATGACTATGATTATGTGTCATTAGAACCTTATGTATTAATATAAATCTTTACCCTCAATGTGATTCTCAAAAACTAGATAACAACCTTATTGGTCTTCAAGCTACAATAAGATCCTTCTCATTATTTAGAACCTAGTGAAGGAGTGATATACCTCAAAATGACTTATATCCCTACTATAAGTAGATATTTTTATTTTAAAAAAAAGTCTTAAACTAAATTTTAACCTCAATAATTATTTGACTTAGATTTAAAACTCATAGTTATTACCTTTCAACACTACATTTTCCATACTTATCACTTCAACCCTTTGAACATAGGTTTCTTTCTAGTACAAACTAAATGTGTGCGTGCATTGCACTAACTATATGAATGTTTTAGGTCATGAAAGCAACCTTAACAGACCACTTGGAACCTTTTATTTTCTTTGAAGTTTCCCAATATCTCATATCTAATTTCACATAGTCCATGAATTTCCATTTACTTGAATGTTTGATTTCATCTCATTTTTGCATGGCTATAGATGAAATATGACTATCTAATTGAATAAAATGACTATAAGATGCCTTCTTATAATAATATTGACCTTAGATAAATTTAATTATCTTTTTTATAAGACCTTGAAAGAACTATTAGTGCTAAAAATGAGCTCAATAACCTATCAAATCCAAGATTTTAGTCAAGGTTTCAAGATTCTCTTTACCATTGCTATATATGACTAGATATGATCCATTTTTATGGCCTATGTGTATATTTTAGACCTTGATAATTTAAAAAAACTATGTTTATGAATCATATTCCTCACTCTCAGAAACTTGGTAATAGAGTTCAAATTTCTTCAAGCATAACCATGCCTTCTAGTCCCTCCTTTCATCACACTTTCAAGAGAAACCCTTAACTATGGCTTTTTTTGTCTCTAAGTGTCTTTTGTTGGTTCCTTTCATGTTATGAACCAGTGATATCTTCACATTATCTATCTTTCCTTGTATATGAAGATAATCTTCTTAGACTTTATTATCTTTTTTTAACTCATTGACTGCAACTCTCTTTTTATTTACCTAGCCCTTCTGAGAGTCCATTACACAACTCTACCAAGTACATAGTTTATATTAAAGTTATGTGATATGTATCTTTAAATAACTCTTATGGATGGAAAACCAATTACTTTATTTGTTTTCCATGTAGTGGAAGAATACCTACACGTCTTTACCTCAAGGTCTACCATGTATCCCTTTTTCACTTTTTCTTTTTGTTTGACCACTCTAAAATCTTTATTTACTAACTAAGGTCTTATTTGACCACCCTCTATCTTCCTTCATGGACATATAAAATTTCAAGCTCTAACTCCTTATATAGTAAGTAATTTCTTTGTTAGCATCCTTCCAATTAGGCCTCTTAAGCCCTATCACACTTACCTAGACCTCAAATGCATACTTTACCATATAGAATAAAATAAAAACCTTTTAATTAACATTAAACATGAAATAGACCTGATTACAAGTTTTTATGATTATTCACTAATTAAAATAGGATATATAGGGTTTTTTGGTTGGAAACCCTAGCTAGACCAAACATACAGGCCTCTACTAGCTGAGAGTCTTTAAAATTCCTTTTCTTGAGATTTAAGACATTTCAAGGTCACCAATGACCATATCTAGATCTATTTTGACATCCTCCATCTATGCAAACCATTTATATACCTTATTTAATCCATTTAATTCTTAATAACATCAACACATAGATGATTGTGTACCTTTCATTGACTAGGCAAGTGTTTTAAAAGACTATTTATACTCATATAGCTATCAAACGTTTAAAATGGTAATTATTTTGATATTAATCTAATTTAGCATCATAATTATACTCAATCCACTTAATTCATATTCCCCTTCTCATGTTCACACTCACATCGTTATCTTGGACTGTGCATACAGGGTACTAACTATATCAACATACTTATTACTTATTATAGGTTGTGCATTGGATTCCACTCCTTACTTGGATTCAAAACAAATAACATTATAACCAATTTTTACATGATTTCACCTCTCATTCAATATATCAATATTTTTATGGTTTGTATATTAATAAATGGGTATTTACCTTCCTTTATTGACTATGACAGATGTTTGTAGGGTGGTCATGCATAAAGTTTTATTTTACTTTGAGTTTGTCCACTTTAAAATATTTTTTATCAATATTCTAAAGTTTTATATGATCTAAACACATTCAATAATAAATTTCACGTAAATATTTAACTCACTAATATTAGATAAGTCACCTTTGGATGGAATCTTCTCCCTTGGTTTGAAATTAAGTTTGTCCTTGATTATACAATAGACCTTTAGGATATCTTATGATAGATTTTATATATGGAAAAGCAATTCCTATATTATTTTTCCATATATTATTTTATATTTACCTTAATCACAACCCCATAAACCCTATTATCTCACCAAACACCTTGAAAATAACCTCAACCTCATACCACTATCTTAAGGAAAATGAGGATGGTTGTAGGTTAACATTCATGAAGTCTTGAGATAGTGGGATGTGTAAAGATATAGGGTGGGTTGGATATGACCCTAATTTGAATTTATCACCATAATTTTATAAATATTTAATTTCCCAAACCTACTTGATTGTTCTCAAGACCAACCAAGATATCTTGAAGAGTTTTTATGAATGGATTCTACTATAGGTGCTACTAAAACATGATTTTAGGATTGCAGGTGATTTTGTCATTGAAATTGGTAATGAGAAACAAGTTAATCACCAATAAACCTAGGAAATTACTCTTAAATATTGTAGTATTCCTCATTAAGTATTCATTCAGAGTGAAAATATTATTCTAATTATCCCATAACTTGGTCTTCAAGATGTTTGTTAGCAATATTGTACAGACTATGGTAGAGTGAAAAATTATGTGATAATTTTTGAAGATTTCAATAATATTAATGATGTTCATTAGATTTTGAAACTTATTTAATTCACCTTGAATACTTATTCTACTCACCAAGACCTTGGTTATCGAACTATCCCCATTTCCATCCTTAAGAGCATCCTTTACACTCAGTTGTAGGTGATGATTTTCACCATTGTATGGATTGAGGAGTTGAAAGACTGATATTCAAGATGTACATGTCTTAAGGCTATAAATACCCCTTCTCTACTCCAATTTAATTTAAAATCCTTAAATTGAGTTACTAGATTGACTGAGTAGAGAAGAAATCAATAAACATCAATTACTATTGGAACACAACTAGATACTAAGAGGGGGTGAATCAATTATTGATTAAATTAGTCTTTTTCATATCTTTTAATGTAGATTAAAACTATATGCAGATATCTAAATCACACAAATAGACACAATATAAAATATACCATAGAAAACCCAATATGGGAAAAACTACCATGATAATAAATGCTAGAATCTACCATTCTAATCTAGCCTCAAAATAAAGAACCTCATTAGTTATAATGTTTAAGGGCTCCAACCCTAAGGAGACATCGATCCCCTAATTCAAGAGCTTCAAATATAAGGAAGCACCCACTTCCTAACTGAGCACAAACTCAGTTTGTTTGATGGAACCAACCAATCAAATATACTATGGAACTACAGTTCTAATTTATAAAATAGACACATAAATGAATCTAAATCTTTGTTCTTTATTATAGGTCTAGTTTGTAACTAATCATACTCTGTACATTCTATTCCTTTTCTTGATCATTACCCCTCTATCTCTATGTTTATATTTATCTGTATTTGATACACTTCATTTTTCTTACTCTCTACCTCTATCTCTCTATTTAACTCTACTTAATTGCAATAGCTCCAACAACCTTTTCATGTGTCCTATATGTCATATATATAAACAATTAATCTAAGGTTCCATATTTTTTATCTTCACATTAGTTTTCTAACACATCCACTTTATTCTAGACTCAGTTAATTATCACTTGAACTATATGTTTCCCATGTATTGAAGTCATGAATCACCATCATTATTCCTAGTCTTTTACTATATATATATATATCATTTATTTGACTCTATTTTTTATGCACATACCCATTTATATAGATTTAATTAGTTATATCGATTAACATTTTTATCTATGTCATGATTCATGGATTACTTCCATGTTCCTACATGTTCCTATGTATGACCATTAGACTGAGCATATCTCTAAATATCAATAATTGATCTTACATTTGGTGCCATAATATGATGGTGTTTACTAAAATATATCAACTTTAAAATGTGTCCATTTGATCACATTTTAATGTGTTCATGCTATCTGTTAGATATTTTTAAACTTCCTAGATTTAATGTTCTCACTTTAAAATGTATCTTTTAGATATTTTGATCTAAGCTCCCACATGTCATTTGATCTCTAAATATGCATGATCTTTACTTTTGTTTAATCATTAAACATCAAGATCTTTATCCCATCTCATTGCTTCTCGAGTCTTTGGATCACTTATGATTCATCGATCTTCTTATACCTACTTGTTCCTTAATTTTCCACTATGTCATTAAACATCAATCACTTTATCCCATATAACTCCACTCACTCTATTGGATCTCCTTTTGATAATTATTCACTCACCATCAAATCTTATGACAAGCTCAATATTTATATCTACTTATCTCTTAAGATTGTGATATTTGTCATTAGCGCATGCATTATGCATATTTTTGTCAATTCCCATTATTTATACAATTTTAATAATCACATTTATCATTGAATTATTGACTTTAAACCATTTCATTGATTTAATGTGAAAGCTATATGATTATGACACTTGTCACTAGTGTGTTTACTCTGAGGTGCCTTTGATAATTAGACTTTGCTATGATTCATTAGATCTACTTCATATGATTAATCAATATCATTTGATCAAGTTGGGACAAATATAAATTATAAGACTTAATAAATATTAATTCCTTTCATCACTACTTGAGCTAGTAATTTATAGGTCAAAGGGATTAATTTTACAATGATGACAAAGGCTTAAGTTATAAATCAAGCTATCTTGTGTAGGATATATCTAGTCAACTTAGAAAAGGAAAAATCTTGTTAACACTATAAATTCAACCCTTTAGGGTTTAATTTAGAAACCCTATTATGTCCAAGATAAAATATAATTCAATTTTAAGGTCATTCCTTCTCATTTAAACCTGCAGACTGTATGTGTAGAATGCTCATGAAAAACTCATAACATATATTCTATATGTTTCCTTTGTAAATGTCCATAATTGGTATTTTTAAAATCATGACAAAATTTTAGGACGTTATGTAAATTTTTAATAAGTGTGGAGACCATTTCAATATGCCTAGAAGCCTAACTTTGGACCTACCAAACTCTTATTGCACCTAGTCACATGATCTACAATTTAGCACATAAGATCCTTGTACATAGGGGATTCCATCCATATATCCATTTACTCTTGAATCCTTCATATGTGAAATATATGTCATCATCAAATTTTTTACTTAGCTTTATATTTCAACTTGCAAATTTGTCTAAGTGTTGGAAAACACTATCAAAATGCTTGGGAGCCCTACTTTTCTCAAGCATATCTTTTGTTGCGTTGTGTCACATGACCTAAGATTTAGCACATAAAAAATAGACAAAAAAATTAATATAACCATATGATCATTTTTTCTTATCACCCCTATATGTGTGAATCCAAACCTCATCAATATACATACTTGGCTATATAGAACCCTTTTGTAAATTTGGCTAAGTGTTGGAACTTAGGGAATTATTTCCAAGTAGCCAAATTTGCATCCCCATATCTTCAACTTCACTTCATGTCATGTCTTAAAATATGGTACATAAAAAATAAAGACTAATTTTATCACAACCATGTGATCAAATCCCCCATACTCAATCACATGTAGTAATGGTGATGTCAATAAAATGCCTTCTCAAATTTTCATGTCATAGACCCAAAATGTCTAGATGATCAATATCAAGAACTAGATGAATTCCACTCATATACACAAGCACTCCAATCATCATTAACCTATAATAGGGTCCTTTGAATATCCTATAATCACCATATTTAGTCCTAAACATCAATGACATGCTTATAATGTCCCTTTTGACATCAATGAAAATCATATTTCCAATAATCTCCCCCTTTGTCATTAATGGCAAACTAAATGCTCTAATATTATAATAATTTTCTTTCTCTAACATCACTTACATTATCTTCTAATTCCCTTGACCTAAGGTTGTTCATATCAAAACTTTATCCCCCTTAGGTAATGGCACATTTTCCTAGTACTCAACTTGGATAATTATTGTACTTCTTTGACATTTGCACTTTTACTCCAAACTTGTGCAAAGATAATTTTGCTCTTCTTCTTCCCCTTTGAAATAAATGGGAAATGGATTATGTTTTACTATTTATCCAAATGTTTCTCCTCTTTTATAAGATAAAGGAGTTTATCTAAGAGTTTGCAACCATTAACTCATTAGAACTTTACAAAAGTATGCATACCTGAGTTGCCTTTTCTATCTTCTTCTAGGGATTAATAAAGCTTATATGAGAATCCCCCTATACTCATGCCCTATCACTAGGATATAGTGATGTGATGTAGGAGCCAAAAATCCCATATTTTATCTCAGATATTCATATTATTCCTTGGGAAGAGGTTTAGTGAATATGTTTGCAATTTGGTTCTTAGTTGGCACATATTCCATTGTGACCTCTTGATCTCCAGCCCTCTCTCTCAAGAAGTGATACTTGATTGATATGTGTTGGTTATATAATCTATCATTGGTTTCTTTTATATATTAATATCACTTTAATTATCAAAAAGAATAGAGATAGGTGACTTGTATTCCACCTTGATGTTTTTTAATATTTCCTTCATCCACAAGACTTGAATGAAACATGCCACTACTACTACATACTCTACTTTTTTTGTATAAAGAGTAACTGACTATTGTTTTTGTGCATCCATGAAACAAGTTTGTTTCCAAGGAAAATTGAACCACCACTAGTGCTTCTTTTATCATCCACACTTCTTGCCCAATCAATAGTTGCATAATATGTCAAAGTGAAATATTCACTTGTAGGATACCATAAGAAATAGTCAGTTGTGCTTTTTATGTATCTAAAGATCCTTTTCAATGAATTAACATGTGATTCTTTGGGAGTATCATGAAATATTAAAACCATGCACACTGATTGCATGATATCTAGTCTTGATGGAGTTAGGTATAAAAAGTTACCTATGATTGATCTGTACATAGTCTAATTTGCATCAAGGGACTCATCCTCTTTGCTTAATTTGCATCTAATTATTATGAGGCTACTACTTGGTTTTCTATCTTCCATTCCAAACTTTTTGAACATTTCCTTTGCATACTTAGTTTGGGATATGAATATCCATTTATGATTTTGTGTTATTTATAGACCAAGGAAGAAAATAATTTCTCCTTCTAATTTGAAGTACAAATTATTGTTTTCACGTCTTTTTTTGAAATCTTATTATTGCAGGTAGTAGTCTAATCTTGAATATCAAGCCCTATGTACATGTTTGAGACCATACAATGTTTTATTTAGTCTACATACATAATCTTCTTGTTCTGATAATTGAAAACCTTTAGGTTATTATATGTATACTTTATCTTCTAGGTTCCCAATCAATAAATTTTAATTAACATCCATTTGATAGACTTTGAATTTCTTGTAAACTAAGAATGATAGAAATATTGTTATAGCTTCTAATCTAGCTACTGGAGTAAATGTTTCCTCAAAATCTATGCCCTCAACTTGTACATATCCTTTGCACAAAAATCTTTCCTTATTTCTTATGATAACTACATCCTCATTGATATTATTTCTATAGACCCATTTTGTACCTATCACATTCTTGTTTGAAGGTTTGGGGACTAATTGCCATGTTTTATTCTTTTCAATTTGTCTCAGCTCTTCTTCCATAACTTTGAGCCGATTATCATCCTTATTGGCTTCAACATAGCTTTTAGGCTCAATTTTAGATAACAAAGCAAAACTTACTTTCTCTTTTTTCATTGTAACTCTTCTTGTTTGAACTGCATCATTCTTATTTCCAATTATATGCTCCCTAGGATGATCCTTTTGAACAAATCTTAGAGGTGAATTTTCATTAATTTCATTAGCCTCTTCATTATCTACTTCTTTAAGATCTGATTCTTCAATACTAATTTATTTTTTAGGTTCAACATGTTTCAATCCTTCTTCAACCTTAGCATTGATGCTCTATATAATCTTATGTAGATTTTTTATTGTAACATACATTGGCTTTGACTTGAGTGGAATAAACAAGAAACATTTTAATAAATTATATGAAACTTGATGATACGATGTTATTATTCAATAAAAATTAGTGAATATATATAAAAGAGAAATGGTTATTTAGTTGAGTAACCATCAGTTTAACTACCAACTGCATCACTAACAAAATAGTTGACACTTAGTTATCACTAATGCTAAACAATGTAATATATATCAAATTATGCTAACATTCCCCCCTTTATTGCATTTTTTTTACAAATGTACCACTAAAATAGATCAAATTTCACCTTGATAGAGACTTGGTGAGTATATCTACTATCTATGAATCTATCAGGTAGTACTAGAGCTAAATGTGGTGGTTCAAGACTTGTTCTTTGATGTAATGACACTAAACCTCAATGTGTTTGTTTCATTCATGAGATACTAGATTCTTCACAATATTAAACATTCCTTGATTTTCATAGAATAAAATGGGTGGTTGATCTTAAGGAATCTCCATATTAGATAGAATGTGACATATACATAATTCTTTGCACATAACTCCTCATGCGACACAATACTCTACCTCTATGGATGAGAGAGCAAATATTGATTGATTTTTTCTGATCCATGAAATAGGTCCAAATCTAAGATGAAAAATGTATCCTAAAGTAGATTTATTATCATTAATAGATCCAACATAGTCTGATTTGATGTATCCCTGTAAGAAGAACTGACTATTCTTCTTGTATTCTAGACCATACACAAGTTTACCTCAGACATATCTCAAAACATGTTCTTTTGTAACCCAATGAAATTTCTTTAGTTCCTACATAAATATGGAGAGATAGCTCAAAACAAAACATATATCTGATCTAGTGTAGGTCAAGTAGATGAGACTCCCAATGAGCTATCTTAGAAAGTTGCATCCACTTGAGGGGAATCTTAGAATTGAGAGAGTTGTAAAAATTTATCCATCAATGTTGAAATAGGTTTATAATATTACATTTTTTACTTTTCCAAGAGTGTCTTAGCATGTTTCATCTAGGAGATAAAAATGTGATTCTCTTTCTACCATATCTCTGAGCTAAGATAGTAATGTAGTAGCCCCAAATCAATCATATCAAAGGATTTATTCAAGTCATTCTTTACTACATCAACAAGATCATCCACATACAAGACAAGAATGACAATATCTATACCTACCTTCTTGATATACAAATTGGAATTAGAGGGGCTATGAATGAAACCATACTATAATAGGTGATCATCTATTTTTATGTACCATGCTCTAAGTGCTTATTTAAGTCCATAAAGTGACTTAACTAGATGACATTCCTTTTGTGGATATCTATCATCAATGAAACCTTTTGGTTGGGTCATGTATACTTCTTCTTTTAGATCACCATTCAAGAAATCACTCTTGATGTCCATCTACTAAAAAATCCATCCATACTATGCTACCAATACACAAACAATTTCAATGATCTTGATATTCATGGTGGGTGCAAAGGTTTCCTCATAATCAATTCATTCTTACTAAGCACAATCCTTTGCAACAAGTCATGCTTTGTGTTTATTGATGGATCCATCTACCTTGTACTTTGTTTTGAAAATCCACTTATAGCTAATGAATTTATTCCCTATAGGTATATTAATAAGTTCCCACATCTTATTTTTTATAAAGGAATCATATTTATCATCCATGGATTTATCCCATCAAGGTTGACTTAAGGCCTCTCAAACTATCTTTGGTTCAGTGTTATCAACTACTGAACTCGTGAGTGAAATATTGACTTCATGTCTCACCTATATTTTTGTTTAAACTCCTAATGAAGTGTTTAGAGGAGAGTTCAGGTATGACTCCTTGATTCTATAATCTAGCCATTTAGGACATTGATGTGGCTATTAATTTCATGAATAACTACCTTGTAGATTACCAAGATCAATAAACAATTATCCTTCGTGTAGCTCACCTTCTTCATGTTCATCATCTAATTATGGGAAAATTATATGAGAGGTGGTCTAGGATATCTCTTTCTATGCCAATGAGTCAAATTATGACTCATCATATACCAAATTATGAATTTTATAAATATTCTTCATCTGAATATCCATGAGATGGTATGCTTTAGAGGTAGTGTTATACCCGAAGAAAATACATTGGATGGTCTTTGGTTTAATCTTCTTCCTCTTTTTATCTAGGACATGCATATAAGAAGTATAATTAAATACTCTAAGATGGGAAATAGATGGTTTAAGACCACTCCATACCCCTTCTGATGTCTTGTCTATCAATATCTTTGTTGGTTCTCTATTGAGAAGATAGACAACCATATGTACTACTTCTACCTAGAATTGTGCTATCAACTTTATAGTGGATAACATGCATTGAGCCATCTCCATGACTGAATGATTAAATCATTCTACTATTCCATTATATTGAGGCACATAGGGACTATAAAGGTGTTTTTTTATGTTGTGTTTCTTCAAGAATGTTGAGAACTCTTTTGATGTGAATCCTCCCTTGATCTAAGTGAAGGAGTTGAAGTCGCTTCTCAGAATGTGTAACAACATGTTGATGGAAGGCCTTGAAATTTGAAAGGGCATCACTCTTATTTTTAAGAAATAACACGCAAATACTATAGGAAAAATCATCAACAAACAACTAAAATTACTTGAATCCTTAAAGGGATGTTGGTAGGGGTCTGCATAAATCAATATGCACTATAACAAGTCATTCCTTAGCATGAGAAGAACTTAACTCAAATGGAACTTAATGTTGTTTGCTTGTAATAAAACAAAGAAATATAAAAAAATAATGGAAAATATATTGATTTCTACATACCATTACCTTATAACTAAGTTGGAAGAGGGAAGTAATAGATAAATTCCCATAGCGGTAGTACCAAAGTACAATAGATTCTATCATAGAGGTAGCTAGTGCAACTTCACTGATTGATACTGCATCCAAGGAAAATAACCAATCCTTCAAGAAGGATTTATCAATAACCTAATATTATAAATAAATTAGATAGGATTTGATGCCTTTCTAGATTAAAAACTCTATGTTTATCTTGTGATTCAAACGTTGATTGATAGATAAGAGATTTGTTGTCAAAATAGGGACATAGAGTACCTTCATTAGAACATAGTGTCTTATCTTGAGAGGAATGGTGACATGTAAAATTCATCTTGAATACTCTTTATCATCAACAATTCAAACTATATCTCTAATTAGGTGAGTTATCAGTGAATTGAAGAGTTCCTTACATCCAGTCATATGCTTGCTAGCACCAAAGTCTATTAACCAAACTTTACTCACTACTATCAAGGTTTGGGAGACTAGTATAAACTTATCATGGGCTCCATATACTACTTATTATAATACTTCATCATTATATGCATTCTCCTCTTGATTTTATGATGCTACATGCCCTTTCTACTTCCATTATCAAGGACATCTCTTAGATTTCTATGAATCTTATTTATTGGATGAGCCCTCATGACTAGATTATTCTTAGTCTTTTATTGTTTTTGATGTTTTTGTGGCTACTTCAGTTGTATGTTATTAAATTTTAGACCTCACTTCTTAGAGATCAGGGCTTTGTCCTCAAATTCTTTGTGCATAGATAGAACTACTTCCTCTTGTTGAATAAAATTGACCATTTCTTTGAAATAAACTAATTTCTTCATAATGTTGAGAGTCATAATGAATGTGAAAAACTAATATGGGAGAGCTCTTATCATGATCAAAAATAACATCTTGTCCTTGATCTTTTCTCCTAGTGTAACAAATTAAGCTCATAGTTATAAAACCTGACATAAGAACTCCTCGATGTTTTCACCTAATTTCATACCAAGTGTATGAAGAAGTGAAATTAGATGAAATATTATGGTCTAGTTCTTTGCCTCATTAATTATGGAAAAATTTTCCCATGCCTCTTTTTATTTTTGTGCATTATAAACATGTGGTTGAACTTCATCATTAATACTAATAGGTATTAGCATGAGTGATTTCATAACAGACTTATCAAACTTCCTTTCATTATCAAGTTTAGTAGGATGGGTCACTATTTTAGTGATGATGCCCCATATTTATTCAAATTGAATAACTGTTTGCATCTTCATCTTCTAATTGGCAAAATTAGGCCCTTTCAAGAGATAGGCATATAACAATAACAACTTGGGTGTAGACATTTTATAAAGTTTTCCTTATGAAAAAAACACAAGCCAAAATAAAAATGTATAGCTTAAAAGTTTTAAAAATATATATATTTTAAATGTACCTCTCATCCACTCTTTTTTTCCCATGTATTCAACATTTTCTATAGATGGAATGGCAAGGGATCATTCACATCTCATGGCTAATAATAGGTCTGATTTACTATAGGTAGGATATCTACCAGTAATTCATGTCTTCTTCTCCTTGTTATTTTATTCTACTATTATGTTGTAGTCTCTTCTATAGATTTCACTTCTACCATGTGTCAATAATTTGCACAGGTCACAGGTTATTAGTCCAGCATTTGTGTTGTCTCTAGTGTCACTACTTCTTAAGGCATTGATTAAATGAAGACTATTATTCACCACTTTGTCTTCTCTCACTTATTTCCTTATGGTCAGGCTTCTAATGTTATTTATAGACTTAGATTCATCTATCTTTCCATGTATACACCCTCCTAGAGTGTATGCTACTCTTCCATGGTTCTTGCTTGCTATGGAATTTGCTCTCCAAGCTTCACCACTTTTTCCATGTGGGCTTCTACCAAGCAACTTCATATGATGCACTTTCCTCAGGCATGAATTTGATATCACTATCCACTCTGATACTAGAGTGAATAAATTACATGAAACTTGAATTTTGTGATGTTATTATTCAACAATAAGTAGTGAATATATACAAAATAAAAATGGTTATTTGGTTGAATAACTAGCAGTTTAAGTACCAACCACATAAATAACAAAATAGTTTACACATAGTTATCACTAATGTTAAATAATGTAATATATATCAAATTATTATAAGAAGATTCCTTCATCACATCTTGATTCAAATCTTCCCAATTTATCCTCTTTTCTCTTAATGTACCATTTGCTTTCAAACACTCTGAAGTACTTAAGAGAGGTAGGCTTTCCATACCAATAGCTCATAGGGATTTTTATCATTGTTTACCCTCAATTGAAATCTATCTAATATTTATATTATTTTTTAGAATACTTCTCTCTTGTATCCATCAGGTAACTTAGCTTCTATTAGAATTATTCTAGCCATCTCCTTAATTGTCTTATTCTTTATGTCAACTACTCATTCTATTGTGGAGTTCTAGTTGTAGAGTAATGTATTTTGTTCCCATGCTTCCCAAAATACACTATGAATTCATTTGAGGTGAATTATCCACCATTATCAAATCTTAAGCATTTTATTTTTCATCTAATATCATTCTCCATCATAGTTTTAAAGATATTGAATCTTTCAAACACCATACATTTGTCCTCTAAAAAGGTTACCCATGTCATCTTTGAGTAATCATCTAAAAATAACATGAAGTATCTCTTTCCTTTAGATACTCATGTCTTAGTAAGACCATAAAGATTAGTATGAACTAATTCTAGAGGATTTGTAGTTACATACTCTATTTGAAAATTGACCCCTATATATTTTCCTAGTTAGCATTCCTTACAGGTAGTGTCTGTAGGTTTGGATATCTTGGGCATGTGTCTAGCACACTTATTTATGCTTAATTTGACTATGTTATAAAATATAACATGACCCATTCTCTTATGTCATAACCAACTCACACCAATCTTTCCTATCAGGTAGTTATTACCATTCACTTCAATAAGATTTTTTATATTACTTTCAGTCCTTTTGTCTTCTACAACTATTCTTCTATATATCTTTAACTTGTAGCCTTTTACATCAAATATGACCTTTTATCCATTGTCACACATTTTGATAACACTTAGAAGATTATGCTTTAATCTTTAAACATAAAGGACATCATGTGTAGGTAGTTTTCCATCTATGTTCAAGGTTTCTTTACCTTTGATCTTTACTATAATGTTGTCTCCCAAACTGACAGATTCTTCCTTAAATTTTCTCAATTTGATAAACTTGCTCTTCTCACCAGCCATATGCTTTTAGCAACCACTATCTATAAACCATAAATTATTCTCTTTGGCATGGAGTATAGTTTAAGCAATAAAAGATTGATTTTTCACTCCACACATCCTTGGGTTTCTTATTTTGCTTCTTTTTAGAAACTTGTTAACCTTTGTTCACACTAGGAGGTATACCTTTCTTTACAGTATGTACTTTATATCTTACAAAGGTAGTTCTACATTATCTAGCTATGTGACCAAAATTATTGTAGTTATAACATATTACATTAGTATCTAAAAAAGGAGCAAATGACTTTATACTTATAAAAAAAAATCTCCTTTTAGGTTCAACTTTAAAATAAATATCCCTATGAAAAAAATAATTATAGGTATAAAAATAAGCATAAAAAGATGAGGAATACCTGGTCATAGCATTTCTTGGTGTAACATTAGGAGTTATTCTAAACTTTAGCTTCTTCAAGTCTCTCACTTTTGTGTATCTATCTGCATCAACTACCGTTAACTTCTTATTCTCTCCAAGCTTCTTTTCAAATTTATCTTTCTTCACCTTAATAGTACTTATGTCTATCTCTATTTCCTTACAATATTCTCTTTCTTTGCTCCTTCTACTTTGAAGTTCTTATATAGGTTAGTAGATGTACTTATTATGGAAAATTTTACTTTTTCATAACCAAGACCTGATGTCTCTTTTGAAGGCTTTTGAGATTTGATTACTTCATCAAGAATATTTGATCCTTTTATCAATTTTAGATTTTTATCTAGTTGTCCTTTAGATTTTTCATGCTCTTTTATCAAAGCCACCCTCTTTGATTCTAACTTCGTGCACTCGTCAGATTTAGATTGTAGTTCAAGTTTGACTACATGTTCTATTATTTTATCCTCTTCAACTTGTGTCTTTAGGCTAGCCACCATCTGATCAAATTTCTCAAGAATTTTGGACATTTTATAAATTTCCTTTTATCAAAGCTTCTTTTATTTTGATTTCTCTTTTCTCATCTTGTAAATCTCCTCTAAAATATAGATGAGTTCACACTCTAGATCCAATTCTGCTTCTTATTCATCATCTAAATATTTAACTTCTTCTTGATCTAGAGAATTTGATCTTATTTTCATAAATTGGAATTCCTTTTTCTTAGCCACAAAGGCATAGTCATGATCATCATTAGAACTATCACTATCATCCATTGAATCACTATCTTATTTTTTGTATATACCTTTCTTATTTTTGAAGTTCTTCTTCTTGGGAAAGTAGGGTTTCACCTTTTTTCTACTCTCTACTTGATCAAAGGTATCCTTTTTTATTATGAGGGAATTTAGTAGCAAAATATCCTACTTTACCATAATTAAAGCATTTGAAGGGTAACTTACCTCTAAACTTTCTAGATCCTCTCTTTAATATTCTAAAAAAATTATATTCTTTTTCATTAGTCTCCTTAGATCTAGATGTAGGTGCTTATACATTTATTGGTTTAGATGCTTTGAATACAACTTCTCTCTTGAAGGTCTCTGCTTCTCCCATTCTCATTTCATATGTAGTAAAGGTTCCATGTAACTCATCAATAATGAGTTTATCTAGATCTCTTGCTTCCTTTATTACAAATATTTTTGAGTCATAGCTTTATGGTAGAGCTATTATGACCTTGAAACTGATTGATTATTTCATATTTTCTCAAGGCCTCTAATTTCATTGACTATTTCATCAACTTTGAGGAGATAGTCTAAAATTTTCTCTTCCTCATTCATTTTAAGGCTTTAAAACTTGCATTTGTAAGTTTGTAGCTTGGCCTACTTTACCTTATCATATCCTTTGTAGATGCTCTTCAGTTTGTTCTAGATATCTTGTGCATTTTCAAAATTCATTACTTTAACAAACTCTAAATTATACAATCCACATAGAATAGCATTCTTATCCTTAGAATTGATCTCATATGCTTTCTTGATAGCCTGATCAGTAGGAGTTATAGCAGGGGATGTATATCCACTTACCATAGACATCCATATATCAAACCCTAATGAGGATATATATGATTCCATTATTATTATATTTAATGCATAGTTTCATCCATAAAATGGAGGTTCTTTGTTTGATGAATATCCTTCTTGACTATCCTTTTGTGTTCACCATTCCAATATCTACCTGAGCCGATTAATCTTTTTCTAAAGAACCTAGATCTAATACCAATTTTTAGATTATAGCTAGATAATTAGAGGGGGATGAATTAGTATATTGATTAACTTATTCCTTTTCAAATATTTTAATGTAGATTAAAACTATATTAAGATATCTCAATCACATAAATAGACACAACACAAAATATATCATGGAAAACCCAATATGGGAAAAACCACCATGAGAATAACTTATAAAATATACCATTATAATATAGCCTCATAATAAGTAACCTTAATGGTTACAATGTTTAAGGGCACCAACCCTAAGGAGACATTGATCCCCTAATTCAAGATATTCAACTCCAAGAAAGGACCCACTTCCCAACTGAGCACCAATTCAACATGTTTGATGGCACTAACCAATCAGATCTACTATGGAGATAAAAATCTAATTTACAAAATGGATTCATAAATTAATCCAAATCATTGTTATTTTATATTGGTCTAGTCTAAAATTGATCATACTTTTCATATTTCTTTCCCTTTCTTCCTCATTGCCCCTCTATCTCTACATCTATATTTATCTATATTCAACACACTTCACTTTTATTTCTCTTTGCCTTTATCTCTCTATTAGACTATGCTAAATTACAATATCTCTAGAAACATTTGCCTATGTCCTAAGTGTCATATATATAAATAATTGATCTAGGGTTTCATATTTTCTGTGTTCACACTAGTTTGCTAACACATCACACTCTATTTTATACTTAATTCATTCTCTTGAACTATATGTTTCCTACATCTTGAATTCATGAATCACCACCTTTATTCATTGTCTTTTACTATACATAACATTTTTTAGACTCTAGTTTTGATGCACATGCATATTTACATAGATTTTATAAGTTATATTGATCAATATCATTATTTGTGTCATGATTCATGACTTACTTGCATGTTCATGCATGTTCCTAGTTTGATCATTATAATAAGCATATATTTAAATATTGATCATTGATCTTACATTTGGCACCATGATATGATGGTCTTTATTCAAATAGCTTAACTTCAAAATGCATATGTTCAATCACTTTATGATATGATCATGTTATCCATTGGATCCTTGTATCCTTCCTAGTTTTAATGTTCTCACTTTAAAATGCATCTATTATATCTTTTTATTCAAGATCTTATGTGCTATTTGATCCAAAAAGATGCGTGATCTTTTATTTTATTTAATCATTAAACATTTATCTCTTTATCCCATCTCATTTCTTCCTAAGTTTTTGGATAGCTTACACTCTATCAATCTTCTAAAACATACTAATTCTATAATTTTATACTATGTTGTTAAAACTTTATCACTTTATCCCATCTAATTCCACTCACTTATTGGATCTCTTTTATATGATTATTCATTCACCATTAGATATTTTTACAAGCTTGATCTTTATCTTTGCTTAGCTCTTGAGAATGTGACACTTGAAAATAGTGCATGCCTTCTACATATTACTATTAGTTCCCATTATTGAAACACTTGGCATCCTCTCATTGATCATTGACTTATTGAATTTAAACCTCTCTATTGATTTATTGTGTAGGCTCCATGATTGTGACAATTATCAATAACACATTTATTAAGAGGTTTCTTTGATAATTTGATTTTGATACTCTTCATTGATATAATTCATATGATTAAGTGATAGCCATTGATCAAGATGGGACAAATATAAAGTCTAAGACTTAAAAAATATTAAGTCCTTTGATCACTTCTTGATCAGGTAATTGCTAGGTACAAGGGGTTAGTTTTACAACAATAACAAAGGCTTAAGTTATAACTTAAGCTACTAGGTCTACGCTATATCCATTCAACATAAAAAACAAAAAGGCCTATTAACACCATGACTTAAACCCTTAGGGTTTAACTGAGAAATCTTATTATATTTAAGATCAAATATAATTCAATTTTGAGATCATTCCTTCTCATTTGAACTTGTAGACCATATATCTAGAATGCTCATGAAAAACTCATAAGAGATCTTTGATCTATTTCCTTTGAAAATGTCCATAAATGGTCTTTATAAAATCATGACAAATTTTAAGGACCTTGTGCAAATTTTGACTAAGTATGACAACCATTTCAAGGTGCTTAGAAGGCTAACTTTTCTCCTACATATCTTTTATTACACTTAGTCGGAGATATTCAATTTAGTGCATAAGATCCTCTTACCTAGGGGATTCCATCCATATATCCATTTGTTCCTAAAGAATTCCTATTTAAAAGATATGGCCTCATCAAATTTCCTATTTATTTTTATCTTGAAACTTGAAAATTTGACTATGTGTTGGAAAACATTGTCAAAATGCCTGGGAACCCTACTTTGTTCAAGCATATATTTTATCATACTATGTCACGTAACATAAGATTTAGCACATATAAACTAGGAACAAAAATGAATTGACCCATATGATCATTTTATCCTATCAACTCCATATGGGTGAAAGATACCTCATTAATATGCTTACTTAGATCTACTAAACCCTTTTGTGAATTTGGCCAAGTGTTAGAACTTAGTGAATTCTATCTAAATAGCCAAATTTGTATCCCCATATCTTTAATTATACTTTAGTGCATGTCTTCAAATATGGTGAATAAAAACTAGGGACTAATGTGATCATAACCATATGATAATCTCCCCCATACTTGATCATACATGGAAATAGTGTTGTTAGCAAAATTCCTTCTCAGATTTTCTTGTCATAGACCAAAAATGTCTAGATGATCAATATGAAGAACTAGATGAATTCCACTCATACACATAAGCACTCAAATCATCCTTCACCTTTGATAGGATCCTTTTCATATCATTTAATTACCATATTCAGTCCTAAACATCAATGACATGATCATAACATCCCTTTTGACATCAGTGGCAATCATATTTTTAGCAATTACCTTAATCTTCACAGAATAACCTTAATAAATGCTAAAAAGAGAAAAAAAATGTAGTTTGTCTCTTTAAACCTAAATCCCAAGATTGAGTTTGCATTAAGATGGTATTATTCCTTATTAATTTTTTTATAATTCATTCAAGTTGTGTCATTGAACATACATGAAATGGATCTCCATGACTAATCAAGATCATCTGCATCTTATAGTGAAGTTTGGACTACTGCAAGTGTTCATTTGGTTTATTGACAACATTTCATAACATATTACCTTATTTATTATCTATAATTATTAAATAAGATTTAAATAAGTTAATTTAACTCTAATTAACATATAAAAACATGAATCCAACCATCAAACCCTGATGACTCTCTTTACACTTGTCCTCTTATGTATGAAGAGTGTACAGATTGTGTACTTCAATATAAGCCTATGCATTGAGAATTGAGCCTCTTGATGATATTACATAATTATAGCAAGGTATTTGAGTTTGTATTATCCTTCACCTAACTCTCCATATTTTCAATATATTCTTAACATAGATCTGGGTTCATGAATGTAGGTTGGTAAGCTTCTAGGATTGTAGGTGCTTGAGGTTCTTCATGAAACTTGCTCAAGATATAGATTTAGACCATTGTTTTCATTCCTAAAAAATCAAAATAGGTCAATAGTTTTGTATTAATGTCACTATGGGATTATTATTTCCATTAAAACCTAAAAATATGTTCATATTTGGATAATATCATTCAAGTACCGTGCAAGCTCTCCAAAGAGCATGACATTTAGAGATTACGGACAAAGAGACACATTTTAGACAAAACCCATGAAATAAATTAATTTTATGGGTATTAAATGATTGATTAAGTATTATATATAATTTATGTATTTTTTAAATCTTTTGAGAGTGACCACCATGAATATATTAAAAAAAATTCAGTAAAATTCATCAAAATAACCTATACACTAAGATCTTCTCATTTCAAGTGAAACATCCTCATGGAGATAAATTATATAGTGAAGCCACCATAAAATTGATATAAAATAATTTTATGAAACATAATAAAACTAAATATTCTCCATGATATCTTTAAGTAAAGAAATATAAGAAAACATGGATCCTGTCTAGATGAATATGCCATCTAGACACCCCTAGATTGTTCATGATTATTCATAAATATGGGGAGATGAACCATTAAATAAAAGGCCAAAAATTGGAATTAAATTAGGTTGCATATCACTTTCCAAAATATTCTATCCCAAATCCCTCTCTCCTAACCATACCGAGTGAAAACCTAAGGCTCTCTTAGAGATGTCCAAGACTACCAAAAATGGTTTTTCCTTAGCATGAAGAACCAGAAGCATGTATATGAAATAAAACACTTTATAAATAATTTGTATGATTTAAATTACCTTTAATTCATTATTTAAACCTTATGAAATGATTGGACATCCATTAATGGTATAAAACTTATTTCATGCCTAGTTTGTAGCTAATAGGTTTCCTTACCTCTAATGGTTCTTATGCTTGGATATGATTTAAAAGGAATAAGATAGGGTATAAAGGACACCATGTATTCTTAAATATGATATATGAGATACTTTATTAACCAAAACCTTAAAAAATATATTTAGCCAAAGTTTCAAAAGGCTCCAAAATGCATCTTTTTGCTCCTAAACTCATCTCCTCCACTCCAAATGACTTGAAATGGCATTGAAAATATATAAATATGAAAAAATAATCCAAAAATAGGTGGAAGTAATTCAAAACCTATTTTAAGTCTCCAAAAAGTTACTTTTTCACTTAGAATTTCTATTTAAAAGCCCTTCAAGTCATCTAATGCACTTTTGGGGGTATTTTTGGTAAATTAGCTTCCCTAGACATAATTTTTGACCCATTATAATATCTAAGACTTTTTAAAAACCTCCTTATTTACCATGAATTCTCAAACACCTTGGAAACTAGGTAGATCCTTCACTTTAGTTCAAGACCCATTTATAGGCCTTTTCCTTAAAATATCCAAATTCACCTTAAAACTTGCTTAAAGTGTTTCAAAAGCTTGCAAGGGACATGAGGTTGGTAAATTAATTTCATATTCCCTTTCCACCATTGGATCATCCACTACACAAGGACTTTTCATAGCTCCTCACACCACACCAAGACATTCCTGAATACTACACTCCACCATCAAGTTAGGACTACAAAAAGACTAATCATGGAGGCAAAAGCTCACTAAATGGTCTAGGAGAGTGTCTTGATCCATATAGGAAAAAATTTCATATGTAATACAATTTTTTACAGCATTTTAGGCTATCTCTTGGGTTTATAATCCTATCTATGCAGAAGACTAGTTGCCTTAGTCTATCCATTGGGCTTACAAGGTCATAAAAGTATTTCTCGAATTGGTTTTCAACTAATCACAAGGCTGAAAAACTTTTGAATAAGAATATAAAAACAATAATTGCAACCCAAAAAAAAACAAAAATGTGATCAAATTAATTAAGGAAGGGAAACACACAACAAAAGGGAAAATGTGCACAAAACACCTAGAGGAAAATAACAAAATCCATTCCAATATATACAAGGCTAAAACTTTATTTTAGTAATAAATATTTAGATGAATACCATTGAATGGGATGGGTAATACCTCTCTATAACAATTGGAAATCTAAAAATCATTATGTTTTTTCATCCATGGATCAAGTAAATGCCACTCCATAATCTATCAAACTTAGTATGGTTGCCTAGATTGGCCTTGTTTGAATCCCACTTGAGGACTAGAACACCCTCCTTGAAGTCTCTTTCTATGGATATCTTTTCAAAGGATTTATTGACTTGAGTTTTATTTTATTCCATTGTCTTAATTTCAATATCCCTCATTTCTTTAATCTCCATGAGATTTTTCATCATCACACTCATAGGTTCACTCTCTATCAACTCAAGCTAATAGGCTAGCTCCAAGGTAGGTAACTCAAGAGAGATGGGAAACTTGGCTTCTCTCCCATATACTAGGAAAAATGGTTATTTTAAAATTTGAACCTTTGGGGTCACTCTATTATCCCATAAGGATATCCTTAACTTTGAATGCCGCACTCTCTAAATCTCCTCCATAATCCTTTTGATTATTCTAATCACGTTCTTATTCATTGGATCTATACGTCCATTGCATTGGGGGTGGTAATTGGATAATGTGATAAGGTATATGCCCAATTTAAGTCCCCATTCACTCATATTCATGCCAAAAAATTCTAAGGTATTATCTAAAATGATGGTTATTGGTACACTAAACCCTGTCACTATACTGTCATAGAAGTCTAATACTGCTATTTCATTGGCTTCCTTTAGAGAAACTACCTCCACCCACCTGGTGAAGTAATTAGTGGTAGTGAGGACCCATTTGTGTCCTATAATATAGTTTGGATTGATCATTTTTATAAATTATATCCCCTACTACATGAAGGGATGCTCTACCTGAGTGGGATTAAGAGGAAGGGTTGCCATCCTTTACTTGCCTGCAAAGAGAGCACACTTGTGGTGCTTTATCACCCATGCATATGCATATTTGAAGAGGTTAGGATATTAATAAATAGACCTCAGAACTTTTTTTATCAATCATTCTTATGGAAAAATGACCTCCTATAGGTCCATCATAGAAGTCCTCTAAAGGTCTAGTCATTTGATCATCATCTATTCATTTGAGTAGTACCCCATTGAGGTATTTTATTTAGATAACACCATAAATAAAAGCATAAGGTATAAAATGAATTATAAAGTATATTATATTTGTTTTATCCATAACTTTAGGACACTCCCCTATTAGTAAGAACTTTTCCATGTCCTAAACCCAACTAATGTGAGGTGGAGGTGAAGCTATATGTAAGTTATCATGTGTCACCAAGACAACCTATTTATCTTCATTAATTTCAACAAACATGTGCTCACATAAGACTTTAACTATTAATATATTAGTTACTTTGATTTAAATTTCATATTCTATGACTCTTGTAATTCAACCAGCCCTGTTCTTATTCAGATCTTTGTTAATAAGGAAGTCTCTCACTCCAATATTGGAGACCATAAGGTATATTTTATTGTTGGATAGCATAAGACTGAACTTTTTTAGACTTATCATAACCTTAAGGAATTGTTTCTCTATGAAAGTGTAGATTTATTCATACCCTTCAAGCCCTTGGCTAGCAAATGTAATTGGTTTTTCAAGCCCTTCTCCATTATTTTGCATCAACATAGGTAATATGTTATCAATGTTGGTAAAGGCATACAATATGAAATATTTTGAGAAGGCATGATTCATTAGTGTAGGTGCTTGATCAATGGTTTATTTGATATATTTAAATATTTCTTTGATTTCTCTTGTCTAAGTGAACACCAGATTCTTATTCAACATAGTAGTGATATATTTAACCAAGATTGCAAAACCAGGTATGAACTTTCTTATAATGTTTATCTTTTCAAGGAAAATTTGAACTCCCTTCTTATGCTTGGGAAAGGATAAGGCCAAGATTGTACCTATTCTATTATGATCAATGGGTAGTCCTTGATTTAAGATAAATAATCCAAGATTTTTCCCTTGTAGACAAAAAAACACACATTGTTTTGGTTTTAATGAGATCCAATACTCGCTACACCTGTCAAATATCAACCTCAAGTGGTCCAAGTGTTCATTAGCCTTCTTGGAGAAAACTGCTATGTCATCTAGGTAGATAATCACATATATTTGAGGAAACCTTATAAATCTATGTCCATGGCTCTTTTAAAAGTAGATCTATCATTTGGGAGGCCAAAATGTATCTTCTTATAAGCATATTTACCCCACTTTATGGTGAAGGTAATCTTGTATTAATCTTCCTCTCTTACTAGCACCTAGTTGTACCTTCATTACCCATGCAAAAGAGAGAAATATTTTGAACCAATAACTATTTGAAGGATTTAATCCATAGATGGAAAGGGGTAATGGTATTAAAATGATACCATATTCAAGTCTCTAAAGACCACACATAAATGGATCTCACCATTATTCTTTCTCATGGGCACCAAGTTAGCTACCCATGAGGAGTGATCGATAGGAAAAATGAGATTAGACTCAATCAACTTGGTTAACTCTTTTCTCATCAACTCTTCAATATTTGGGTTGATTGGCCTTTGCTTCTGCCTAACAGGCTTGACATTAGCCTCCAACTCTATGGTGTGTTGGGCTAGTTTGGGGTCAAAACCTCCCAGATCACTATACTCCCAAGTAAAATATCTAAGTATTCCATATAAATCTCAATAAATACATGTTTTTCTACCTCATTTCTCACCTTTCCAAGATTTAAAAGCTTTTCCTTGAAGATGAGGACTCTTTCATAGTTTTCTTTATCAATAGTTATAACTACCTTGTCCTTCCTCATGTGATATCCTTCATGGAAAAGAAACTCAAGGGTGACCAACCCTTTAAGAATTTTATTTTAGTTTAGTTTAAAATTTTGGTCCTCATACTATTTTTGAAGTCTAATTTGGTTTTTTGAGGAAAACTTCACTTCTTGTTGTAGAAAAAAGAAATCTGCTTATCACTATCAAATACTTGCCAATGATCTTCATTATCTATAACTAATGGTCTCACTCTCACCTTGACATGTGGATATACTTTAGACTTTAAATAATTTGGGATGCCAAACTAAGTCTCTATAGATACCAACCTATCAGAATGCTAATTTTGATCTCTTGGAACTACTTGTATATTGAAGGCTTAAAAGTATTTAAGTAGGTCCCACACTTTGTGTTTATAGGACTTCATTAAAGGGTTATTAGATATGTTTTGACCTCTCACCTGATGTATTATCAACTCACTATCCCCATACACCTATAACTAATTTATTCCCCTCATACTATCTTATTGAAGACCATGGATAAGGCCCTCATACTCAGATGCATTGCAAGAATAAGTAAATTGTAACCTATATGAAGAAAAAAAATCATTAGAAAGGGTTATTAACATTACACCTACACCTACTCCATGATTTCTCTTTGAGACATAAAATGAGATATTATATAATCCAGTAGTATCATCCTATGTCCTAGTGAGGGATGGCATGAAATCATTCTCTTCATGAAGGTAATAAACTTCCTTGTTTGTTTCCTCAACACCTCTCAAAGGATAAATTATCTAATTTTCACTTTATAAATCATCTAAGAACATATCAAGTATCCCCTTAGGATAAGTGTTTATTTTTATTGACCAAAAAAGTGGTCTTATTCATCTAGAATGGTATAATTGATGTTTGGAATACTTGGCCCATAATGATAAATGTGAAATTGGGTAATAGGTTAAACCTTGATAGACAAATTGGTACCATACCTTGTCCTAAAATCCATATAGGACCAATCTGTTGATAGGTAACCCTTAATTTTAGCTATGAAGTATCTTAATAAGCATAGAGCAAAGTGAGGAGGAAAATATATAAATAATACAACTTGAGCCAATAAAACACTAGGACAAACATGTAGGGTCAATTTATGACCTATGATAATACCATTTGGTTTGGTAGAAGATCCATCAAGCTATAATTCCCCCTTAGCTTGGGTTTTGTACTTCAAACTAAGTTGATCTGTCATTGATTTTGGCATCAATGGAGTACTTGATCCACTATTTATCATGCATTTATGTACCAATTATATTCTAATTATTAAACAAATGTGCAAGGGAGGATTTTTGACCACTTTTTTTGGATACCCTTCATTTTATTTGGCTATATGAATGAGAACTACACTCTCCTTGATTGGTGGATTCTCTAAAACACTGATATTTGACAAGCCTTCTTGAAAGATATCTACCTAACCAATAATATAAAGCATGTCCCACATTGTAAATTGGAACACTCACATTTAACTTTTTTATTTTCTCAAAAATTTTGATGTGTAAACCACGAAATCTCACTTCTATTTTGGGAGCCATAACTATGCCTTGAACTTGTGAGTTTTGGGGTGTAAAGGTGTTTCCTTGTTTCTATTTTTAAAGTTATTGGATATTTTAGGTAATTCAGTAGGATAATTTATATTTTATAGTAATAAATTAATAATAGGATGATATTTCATTTATTTTTGGATTCCTTCCATGTTCCTTCTATTGAACCTTGTGTTAGCTGCCACTAAAATGTTTGCTTGGCTAAAACTAGCCTGCTAAATGAAAGCATAACACTCCTCTTATTCATAGTTAACCAGTGTAGCACCAAAATAGTTTTATATTTCATTAGGAAGTTTTTCTTTTTTATTATATTATATTTTTTTCATCATATTCATTTCTATATTATAAGCCATGAGAGTTTGATTTAACCCATAATTAACACCATACTGCCACTAATCATTGAAACTCTGATTAAACTAGGTATTTATGATAATGGCTTGATTAAATGACTAATTACAAGGAATATAACCTTAAAATTCTTATTAAATGTTGTTTTTAATAGGGATAATGGATTTGAATCACTTGATAATTAGTATTGTAATTATTTTTCCTAGTATAGTCAGGCTGCCCTTGTCCTTAGCCTTAGAAATTTGCCTTGAAGGGTGGCATATTGGCTTGGTAAGACTACTGGGGATGATATGAGGGATTATAAGGTCTATTAAATTAATATTATTACCTCTTTACATTCACAAATTAATTGGCAAATTTTTGAAACATATTATTGAGTTCTTGAAAGTCACTAGATTGACTAGTTGAAGTTTTATCTTATTTTGGTGCAAGTATGACATCAAGTGTTGGCAAAGGAGGAATGGTAGAAATGGGAGGAATGATAATAGGAGATGTTTTAATATTGGTAAACAAGGGAATATTTGGCATATGTGTGATATTTACAACCTATATTAAGTTATTCTCTACTCTAATTACCACCTCATAAGCATCTAGTAGTGTGTTCCCCCCATAGACTATATCATCACCAAAATGTCATTGTTGAGAGATCTTAGATAGTAGAGGAAATCATATTTAAGAGTACGCCAAAAATAGATTGGAATCCTATCCCATGTATTTTGAAACCTATTTTTAAAATCTTGCATAAACTTGTGAGAAACTCTCTTCATTGTAGTCAATTATTCTGCTAGTGATAAGTGGTCACTTTTGTCTTCAAACCTCTTACACAAATAATACCCTAATTGGTCCTATGATTTAATGTATTTAGGAGTATGATACATATACCAATTTAGGTAATTTACCTTAAAATAGATGTCTAATAACCTAATAGACACATTTTTATTCATTGATGTCATGAATGTTACAAAAGTTAGTTATATCCCTAATGTGTTCAGAAGGGGTTGTAGAATTATCTATTGTGAAGTAAGGAACAATCTTAATGGCTGCCACTAGAATAGGATAATACTAATTGAGTTCCAAAGTAATTTCACCATCTAAATCCACAAAATCTAGAGCTATAGGGGCAGCCATGGTAGTGAAAGAGCCTACCAAGGATCTTCTTGTAAAGGTAGACTTGGAAATTGGTTTAACAAGAAAGTTTCCCAAATATTGATGGGTGTTAGCAAACCTCAATCTTCATGATGAGTTTAAAGGTAATTTAAAAAATTAAAAATGAATACCTCTATACAATGATCTTATAGTAACCTTTGGCATGAAATATAGGTATTATTGAACCACCAAAATATTAAGTGTTATTTAGATTCACTAGATGCTAAGTGTGGGGATGCAATAAATAATACAAATGGATCAAGATTGACATCAATATCAATCAATATTATTCAAATTTTGTCCCATAGAGCATGATATAAAATATTTTAGCATAGAATTTCTCCCTCGTGAGAGGGTTATTTAAGCTCTCTCACTCTTGGATAAAAAATGGGATTAACCCCAGGATGTGGGTATCCTATGATGGGGTTAAACCTATAGAGAAGTATTCCTCTTGGTAGCTCACCTAAAATATTGATTATCCTTGTAAAAGGGATATAAGGGTTGTAATGTATGGCTAAAAAAATAAAAAAGGTGATGCACCAAAATGAAACACACTCCAAATTGCATGAAACTAACACTAAGGCAACTTAAAGACAACCCTCACTCACACAATCTCTCAAACTGGTCATTTACATCAATATTTCTAAAACTAGCCCTTATAGGAAAGAGGTGAAGTATGAAGGAGTTTAAAAGTCATACTATCCCTTCACTAATGACTAAAAAGCACTAGTTCAAACTTGTAACAATGGTGCAATACCTACAAAAATGAAACAAAGAGGGACAATTACCAATTAAGAGCACCTCTCCATAAATCCATCATACACAAATTGAATAAATCATTAGATGAAAGCTAGAGATAGGAAAAATAAGTTATCTTATTAAATCAAAGGTTATTTTTACAAAATTTTGATAGGATTTTGCCTTGTCAAATGAGAGTATATCTTACAAATGTGGAAGAAAAGGGATATAGAGGAGAAAAGGGAAGATAGAGGAGAAAAAAGCTCTCATAAGTAAATAAATTTTACTTAACCACCTTCTATGGAGTCTCAAAAACATTCAAATTAATTAATCACTGGTCCTCTTTTATAAAATTAACCTCTAAAGTTCAAAAAGGTTTTCAAACTCTCCCGTTGGCCTAAAGAGGTACTAGAAGACAAAAAACTTTGAGGAAGATGATGTCACACTCCACTGACTTTGAGAAAAGTCTTAAAAGTTCTAGAAGACTCATTGAATTCTCAAAGTTGATATTCAACTCCCCAAACTCCTCCACTTGCACTTTTATGCCACACCTTATTTGGCTTGTGTTTGTAACTTGACACCATGGTTAGTGATCCTGGCATTTGATGCTTAACTGACCTTGAAGGTTAACTTTGAGTGTTTAATTTTGATGTCTTTTTTGTTCTCAACTCAAATTTTCTCTTGAAACCTGAAAAAGACTCCATGAAATCTACAAATCTCTTTGACTCCATTTATGGAGGTCTTCAAGCTTGAACCACCTTCAATGAACTATTTAAGAACATGCTACCAAAGCCATTTGTCACCATGAGACCCACTTTTGGACTTATATAATTCATAAAATCATCCATATAATTCCTATGAGGAAGAAAATGAAGGTTTAGGACACCTTCAAGACCTACACCAATGGTGTAAATCTCCATTAAACCTACAACCATTCACAAATTACCAAAAAACAAGGGTTTTTGACCTTTCAGCTCCGCAAGGCACCCTATAAACCATTTTTAAGGGATCTAAATTCCATATAATTTTGAATCAGGTCCATTAGGTATCCTACATTCATTTATACCATTTCTCTCTTTAAAGACTTGCAAAATTAGGCATTTTTAGGCCATTTTGCACCTCCTAGGCACCCACACATCCCAAATACTTCCAAAAATAGGATAGAAGTGAGATTTAGAGAGTCTCATAAATTATATATGTGGTTTATAAGTTATTATATGTCATTTCATAGGACTATGAGTTCAAAAACTCAAAAATACTCAAATAAGGGTATTAGCAGCTCAGACAGGCCTACCTTCTTGATGATCATTCATAAAATATAGATTTACATTATAGAACTTATTTCCATATATATTTATCCCATATAACCCCTAAAATTTCTTGAAAATATTGGATTCCTATGCAGAAGGTGTGTAAACATACATACATAAAAAGTTTGCTTATGGGATTTTGCATGCATTCTGGACATACTTATAGTCTTAAAAATAGTTAATAAAACTCAAAAACTCTACCAATATAAATAAATAATTAATTTTAATTAAATATGGGTCTTAAAAACATACTAAAATAATTTGGCCTAAGTCCCTATGTTGTGAAATATATGAGCACTTCAATAGGTGGGTTGAATGGGTGTCTTAGACTGCAATGTTTGAATTTATCCTTAAGATTGAAAATGAATATTCCATTATTTATAAGTAATTTAAATCATCCTTATGGTAAATTTACCATATCATTACACCTCCTCAATTTTTCATCTTTCTATATAGGATTTGAATGTGCCTTAATGTGATATAGGCCTTGTAGGCCTTAAGACTAGATTCTAGTCTTAATATTGTGTTTTATGGATTGTTGAATTTGTAATAGTATATTATTTTTCAAATAAATTATTTTAAATTAATTCAATTCCCTTTTTACCTCTTTTTCTGATCAAGTTTCACTTTGTCCCTATGTTTTTTAGAACTACTTATGTTTTAATGGTTGCTTGCCTACTTGTTTTATCCATCAAGGGCATGGTTTTCATTGAATGACTGATTATGATAAATATAAAAGGGTTTTAAATACTTATTATAATATTATTAATCTTCATAAACACTCTCATAAGATTCAAAACCCTCCACCAAACCTATAGACCTTAAAAAGGTCTCCTAACTCTGATGGTGACTGCTAATAGAAATGTGGGTGACTGTAATAAAATAGGGGATACTTAAGCTCTTAAAGTGACCTTTAAAAGAGAATATATGTTTATAATAAATTATTAACATAATATCCACCAAATATAATACTTGGATCTTGCATATAAAGTTTTGTAGATGGGTTTTCCTATAAATTAGCTTAAGTTGCCTATGTTCTTTGACTACCAATCAATAGGGGGTTGACTGTGTCAAAATAGTGAATATTTACCCTATTAAAATGACATATAAAATATTATATTTAGTTATATTAAATAATTTTTATCATCTCCACCAAGTTTCATGGTTGGATCATGCATAAAGTGGCTTGTAGGTGGATTTTCCTCAAAATTAGCTTACGCTGTCTGTTTTGGTTTTCTTGCTTAGACTTGCCCTCAAGGAATTTTGTCTTGAAACATGAGTATTAAATTAATAAAGTATAATATTAGGAATATCACGTTACATTATATTTTCCTTATAAATATTCATATATATCCTAAACCCTCTGCCATGCCCTCAAACCTTTGAAAGCCCATTTGGTCTCATCAATGGCTGCTAACAAACTGTAGGAGGTCTGTGTAAAAATAATGAGTACCTACATTGGTAAAGTGAATTTAATCATAATTTAATAATATTTAACAAGATATAAGTACCATTTTCACCAAATTTTATGTCTCAACTCCATGTGTAGGTGTTCCAAAACTTCAAAACCCTTCAAAATTGTCTCATAGGTGTTGATTGTGTGTATAGAACTACATAGATGCATGTTGGATGTATATGATATATATTTTATATCATTATTCAGTATATAATCAGACATTAAAACTATTTTTATTCATCATCAATCTCTAAATATCTCGAAAAAATTATCATTCTTAATTGTGTGTTCTTATAGACCCCATTGACTTGATAATGGTTTAATCAAAAAGGAGGACCTACAAGCTGGGCCTTTAGGTTACCATTTTTAATTAATAGGCCACCTTTATATGCATAATAAACCTTAACCTTTGTGATAATATCAACCAATATACCCTTACTATCACTACTTGGTGATGATCCTTGAAACATGTGTTAATCATAAGACCATTTACACCTACCTATCTCACTACTCTTTCATGGATGTAGTTGATTGTCATGAGGTAAGTGATTATTATTATGTGTCATTTTAACCTTATTTTTTAATATAAATATTTACCTTCTATGTGATTTTGTAAAACTAGACAACAACCTTATTGATCTTCATGCCACAAAAAGACCCTTCTCATAGTTTAGAACCTGGTGAAGTATTGATATGCTTTAAAATGACTTATCTCCCTAATGTAGGTGGATATTTTGATCAAATTTTTTATTAAACTAAAATTTAATCTCATTCATGATTTTCCTTTGATGTAAAACTCCTAATTATTACCTTGCAAAATTTTATTTTCCATACTTGTCACTTCAACCCTTTGAGCATAGGTTTCTCTTCATCACAACCTAACTATGTGTGAACATTGTACTAAATATATGAAGGTTTTATGTCATGATAAAAACCTTAAAAAACCAATTTTAACCTTCTATTTTTTTTTAATGTCCCCAATAGCTCATCTCTCACTTCAAATAGTTCATGAACCTCCCTTTCTTTGAATATTTTATCTTGTCTCATTTTTGCATGGCTATAGATGAAGGATGACTATGTGATTAAATTAAATTATCATAGGTTACCTTCCTCTGAGAATCTTGACCTTAGATCAATTCAATTTTCTTTTTGATAAGACATTGATATAGTTCCTAGTGCCAAATATGAGCTCAATAACCTATCAAGTCTAAGATTTTAGTCAAGGTTTCAAGATTCTGTTTAGCATTACTATATATGAATATATATGTTACATTCATATAGACTATGTGTATATGTTAGTCCTTTATAAGGTCAAAAAACTAAGTTTATGAACCCTATTATTCACTCTAAGCAACTTGGTAATAGAGATCAAACTTATTCATGCATAACCATACCTCTTAGTCCCTCCTTTCATTGCACTTTCAAGAGAAACCCTTGACTATGGATTTTGTTGGCTTTAGGTTTATTTTAAGGGTTCCTTCCATGTTATGAACAAGTGAGATATTACCATTATCTATTTTTCCTTAGATATGAAGATCATCTTCTTAGACTTATTATCTTTTCTTAACTCATCGACTGCAACTCTCTTTTTAATTACCTATCCCTTCTGAGATTCCATTTCAAAACTCTGTCAAGTATATATTTTATCTTAAAGTGATCTGAAATTTACCTTTAGACATCTATTATATATGGAAAACTAATTAATTTATTGGTTTTACATATAGTGGAATAATACCTACTTGTCTTTACCTTAATGTCTACACTGTAGGCCTTTTCATATTTTATCTTTGTTTGACCACTATAAATACTTTATTTTATAACTAATACCTTATTTTATCACCCTCTATCTCCCTTACATTCTCTATAAAGTTTTAGGATGTAACTCCTTGTCTAGAAGGTACTTTGTTTGTTGGCATCCTTCTAATTTGGCCTCTTAAGCCCTATCACACTTACCTGTACCTCAAATCCATAATATAATTTATGGAATTTTGTGTTGTGGAGACTATTTATTAATTAAAATTTATTTCAAATACATTACATAAAAAATAATTTGGACTTCTTTTTATGGGAAACCATTTTGGGTTAATTCTGCCCATGGTTTTGGTACCCATTGATTTGTAATACCACTTTATTGATGTATTATGTATATATGGATATTTCATATGTAATATATCATGATAAATAAGGTTTGATAAGTAATAATAAAGTGTGTGAATTCATGTGCAAATTTAGGAGGGTTTGTTGAGTGCAATTCTAAACAATATCTATGCATTGTAATTGTGAGAAGACTGATCTGAGAGTGGTTTGTACTATCATGGCTTGTAATAAAATATGATAAAGTGTTTCTTGTTGGATGTATCAAAAATTGGGTGAACCATGTTAAATACGGTATTCTTATTTTTCATATTTATTTTTGTTCTTTCTGCATCTCTATTTATATTTATTATTATTATGATTCTATGAAATTATTTTGCATCAATTTCTATATTTATTCCTAACATATAATCAAATAAAGACCTTGAGATTCAATTTATACATGATAAAATATACCTTATTAAAAAAATTATGATTTTTCACTATTTTAAATAGGAGATATAGGGTTTTTTGGTTGAAAACACTACCTAGACCAAATATACAGGCCTGTACTGGCCAAGAGGCTTTGAAATTCATTTTCTCGAGATTTAAGATGTTTTAAGGGAAAAAATGATCATATAAAAGTTTTTATTAACATAATCCATCTATTAAAACCATTTATATACCTTATTCAATCCATTTAATTCTTAGGAACAATAAAACATAGATGACTATGTATCTTTCATTAAATAGGCAAGGGTTTTAAAATATTATCTATACTCATATATCTATCAAACATTTAAAATGGTTAATATTTTTATCTTAATACAAATTAACATCAACACACTTAATTCCTATGCCCCTTCTCATGTTAATACTCATGTCCTTGTCTTGGACTACACATATAGGTTACTAACTGTATCAATAGACGTATTGCCTTCTTATAAGTTGTGCATTGGATTCCACTCCTTAATTGGATTCAAAAAAATTTAAATTATAACCAATTTTAACATGATTTCACATATCAATCACTATATTAATATGTCTATGGACTGTATACTAATAAATATGCATTTACCTTCCTTCCTTGACTATGATAGATGTCTACAGGGTGGTCATGGATAGAGTTGTCTTTTACTCTAAGTTTCTCCAATTTGAATTATTTTTTGTCAATCCTATGAAGTTTAATATGATATAAAAACATTAAATAAAAAATTTCATGGGAATATTTAACTATATAGTCTTGGATAATTCACCTTTGGATGCAATCTTCTCCTTTTTTTGAAATTGTGTTGGAAACTGAGTTTGTCCTTGTTCCTCTAATAGACGTATAGGTTATCTTGAGATATATTTTATAGATGGAAAACCAATTATTATATTGGTTTTACATATATTGTTTTTTATTTAAATTAATCACAACCCCATCAACCCTATTCTCTCACCAAACACCTTGAAAACAACCTCAACTTCATACCATTATCTTAAACCAAAAGAGGATGGCTATAGGTTAACATTCATGAAATATTGAGACAATGAGCTATGTAGAGATATAGGGTGGGTTAGATATGACCCTAGTTTGAAGTTTTAACCATCATTTTATAACTCTTTAACTACCCAAACCTAATTTATTATTCTCAAGACCAATTAAGGTATCTTGAAGTGTCTTTATGAATGGATTATGTTGTAGGTGTTACTTAAACATGACTGTAGGCTTGTATGTGATATGGATATTGAAATTGGTAATGAGAAACAAGTTTATCACCAAAAAACCTAAGAAAATACTCTTCAATATTTAATTATTACTCATAAATTATTCATTTAAAGTGAAAATATTAGTCTCATTCTCCCACAACTTGGTCTTCAAGAAGCTTCATAGCCACATTGTACAGATTGTGGTAGAGTAAAACATTATGTGATAAGTTTTAAAGCTTTAAGGAAGATTCATGATGTACATTCAATTTTAAGACTTTTTTCATTCACCTTGAAAAATTCCTCTACTCACTAATACCTTGCTTTTCAAAATATCTCCTTTTCCATTGGCATCCTTCAGAGCGTCATCTACACTCAATTGTAGGTGATGATTTTCACCATTATATGGTTTGAGGAGTTGAGATATTAATCATCAAGATGTACATGTATTAAGGCTTCATATAGCACTTATATATTAAAATTTTCTCTTAATTACTTAAATTGGATACCATATTGATTTAGTGGAGAAAAAACCAATAAAATCAATTACCTTAATCTTCATTAAATACCCTTAATTAATGCTAACAAGATGGAAACAATTATGGTTTGTTTCTTTCAACCTGACTCCCAAGATTGAGTTTCCATTAGGATGGTATTATTTCTTAGTAACTTGTTGAGCAATACTTCAAGTGGGGTCACTGAACTTCCATGAAATGGATCTTCATGAACAATCAAGATCATCTACATCTTGTAGTGAAGCTTGAACTGCTACAAGTGTTCATTTGGTTCATTAACATCATTTAAGAACCTCTTACCTTATCTCTTCTTTATCATTATTAAATAATATTTAACTAAGTGAATTAAACTCCAATGAACCTTTGAAAACATGAATCCAACCATCAAACCTTGATGACTCTCTTAACATCTCTCCTCTTATGTACAAAAAAGTGTACAGACTGTGTACTTCTCTACAAAATCATGCATTAAGAATTGAGTCTCTTGATGATATTATATAATTATGACAAGGTTTTTGAGTGTGTATAAGCCTTAACCTACATATCCATATTGTCAAGACATTCTTAGCATATATTTATGTTAATGAATGTAGGTTGGTAAGCTTGCAAGCTTGTAGGTGCTTGAGGTTCTTCATGAAATTTACTCAAGATATAAATTTAGACCATTTTTATCATTACTCAAGACTCCAAATATTTAAATGGTTTTTACTTAATGTCACTATGGTATTTTTATTTCCATTCAAACCTAACATGATGTTCATATTTGATAAGATCATTCAAGTGTCATAAAATCTCTCCAAAGAGAAAGACATTTATATATTATGGAAAAAGAGACATATTATTTTAAAAAAACCATGAACTCCATGAATTTAAGGTTATTACATGAGTGATGAATTATATATGATTTATGGAGTGTTGGAAACATCTAAGAGTGACCACCATGAAGATAAAACAAGATTTGCATTAGAATTCATCAAAGCAACATGTACACTAAGCTCTTATCCTTTTAAGTGAAAATTTCTAATGGAGATTAATGAGCCAATTAAAAACCCATGAAATGGATTAAAAAAAATTTAGGTAACATCATCAAAATTATTATTCTCCATGATATCTTAAATCAAAGAAATAGAAGAAAAGTTGGACCTTGTCTAGATGAATATGCCATCTAGACACCCCTGCATTATTAGGAATTATTCATAACTATTGGTAGATGAAATAAACAATAAATGACATAAAGTGGAAGGAAACTACATTCCCTATAAATATCTAAAATATTATGGCCCAATTCCCTCCCTCTTTCCTAATGTTATCCAAGACTTAAAAAAATGGTTTTTCCTTAGCATGAAGAACCATAAGCCTATCTATGAAATCCAACACTTGGTAAATATTTATAATATTTAAATGACTATTAATTACCTATATAAACCTTATTAAATTCTTGTACCTCCATTAATGGTAGAAAACATGTTTCATGCCTAGTTTGTAGCTAATAGGTTTTCCTTACCTCTACTAGTTCTTATGATTGAATATAATTTCAAATGCCTAAGAGAGGATATTAATAACACCATATATGATTGAATATTATATCTAAGCTCTTGTATTAATAAAAACCTTTAAAAACATATTTACCCAAAGCTCTAAAAGGCTCCAAAATGCATCTTTTTGCTCCCAAACTCCTCTCCTCCACTCTAAATGACTTGAAATGGCCTTTAGCATATCTAAATATGGGAAAAATCCATAATGAGGTGGAAATAATTCAAAACCAATTTAAATTCTCTAAAATGTTACCTTTTCACTTATAATTTCTATTTAGAAGCCCCTCAAGTCATCTAATGCACTTTTGGGGGTATTTTGGGCAAATTAGCTTTTATAGACATAATTTTTGACCCATTAGAATATATGAGACTTTTCACAAACCTTTTTATTTCCCCAAAATGCTAAAACACCTTGGAAAATAGTTAGATCCTTCACTTGTAGTTCGAGACCCATTTCTAGGCCTTTTCCTTAAAATCTCCAAATTCTCCTTAGAACTTGCTTAATGTGTTTCAAAATATATCAAGGAAAATGAGGTAAGGACATGAAGTTTGTCTTCCACTTCCACCATTATATCATACACTACAAAATATCTCTACATAGCTCCTCACATGACACCAAGACCTTCCCAGATACTACATTGCACCATCAAGTCATGACTAGAAAGAGACTAGTCATGGAGGCAAAAGGTCAGTGAATGGTCTAGAAGAGTGGCCTGATCCATCTAGGCAAAAGCTTTTTTATGTAGGCCATTGTTTTCCAACATCACCCTTGAAATAATATTGGATAAGTTTTGCTCATGAAGGATGGTGCTAGTAGCTTGGTTTTAAGTGGATTTATATGATAGTAGGGAAGTGGTGTCTACTATGAAAGTTTTTTATGGTAGGAGGGATGGTTTTATGTATATATCATTGATATTTATCTCTCTAAAAATAAATTTTGGCATATGAAATGGATATTTCAATCAATGGTGGAATCAATTACTATAGGGGGTCCTCATAGAAAAAAATGCATTTATGAAGAGGGAAAATCTATAATGGTAGGTGGTTATAGTATGCATATATTCAACTTCAAATGGTACTTCACATAGTATCCCACATTTAATAATGGATTAGGTGGTATGATGAATTTTATAGGTAGGTCCTTCATTCAATATTTTCCAAGATTAGATGATGTTGAGGTATATGTTAACATGATAGGGAAAATGCTAATTTTATTTGGATTACTTCTAATTTTTTGTTTAAGAATTCTATCCTAGTTTGAGAATGATGTGATTTTATGATTTTTTCCATTATACGTTTTTAGGGTGATATATTTTATTGATATATTTATCCCCTTCATCTGAAAAGGGCCAACTCTTTCTCAAAACACTTGAATAGTGCCCTTGTCTTCATCATGAGTCCTTGGCATGTCATGTTTGCTTAAGGGAAGGTCACTTATGTTTAGGTTCATAGGAAGGGTATTCATGTAGTTTGCTTGTGTTATAAGGTGTTTTTATAGTCACCATGTCACCTTGTTTGAAATTATGCCAAGGTTTCATCTTATGTGACTATGTATAAAGGTATAAAACAAATCCTAGTATGATCTTCATGGTCCAAAATCATTCATGATAGGATGATCTATAATGTTGTAGACTCATGTCCAGTCATTTGTCTATTTAATCATGCCAAAAACCTACAAAAGGTGGTAAAATTCAAGGAGATTAGGGTTAATATGATGGATAAAGGGTCACTTTATCTGAAGCCTTAGAATATTTTAAGGTTTCTTTAGCAAATGTTAAGGTAATTTATTCAATTGATATTACATTTGAGATCATGTATGTATTGCTTTCAAGGGGTGTTAAAGACATGTGGATAGTGTTATTATGGATTCTAAGACATAATTAAATCATTATTAAGAATAATATGTCTCTAAAAGGATCATATTTCCTTCATAATATCATTTCAAGGTAGTTTTATATGTAAACAACAGTCTTTTTAGAAGTTGAATGCCTTTCATTCACCAAAAAAGGGGCCCACACATTTGAAACGATGACCTTTCAACTTATCTAAATTTATACCCTCTAATTTTAAAGTGTATTTGACCTCTAATTTACCTCCTTTTGGCCTTTGATAGTTTTTCAAGATCTCAAGCCTTAAAAAATAATAATAAATGATGTTTTGTAGGTTTTTCCAAGACTTGTATGGACTTATATGATTAGGTAAAAGTTAGAGGAGGTCATATATATTATGGGGAATCTCGTATAGGAATAAAATAGAATAATTTGTGCAAATATAACTAAGAAAATGGCATAAATAGCATCAATGTCTCCATTGAGCTCTTAACAAGCTCACAAGGGCCAATTTGAGTTGAATGTTATGGTTCATACAGGGGGAGCCAAAGCCCAAGATATTAGATAGAGGTATATCCCATAGTGGGATTTAAATTAGTGTCATTAGTTATTATATCAAAGCCTTAGGATTTATGAAAAATAACTATGACCCTGAGGTGGTCTTAAGCCCTTTACAAACCCCATAAGCTTAGTTACAAGCAAAATTATGAGAAATTCAAGCTTGTTGTGATATATTGAGCATGGGGAAAGTTATCTATAGGTCTGATGGGTATCCAAAATCCTCTAATAATTTTCTCATGGAACTTGTAAGGATAGATCAACACCCAATATCCCATGGTTGATAAGTTGTACGTTTATGTGCTATAATCTCTATGTTTTATGAAGAAGAAGAGCACAAGAGTGATGAGTAGAGAGTTCATATTCTCCCCCCATTTTCCTCATATAACTCACATGGCCACCAATATGTCATATCAGATCCCCTTTAGGTCTCCTCAATTCCAATGATGAAAATAAGGAGAAAAACTTTAAGCACAACTCAACATGTTGTCATGGCAACCAATATCCATGTTTGAAATCTATGGATGATGCCTTCTTAAAATTTTAAGGGTTATTTAAAAATGTAGAGGAGTTCCCATTTCAAAATAAAAAAACTTATAAATGGCCCTCAATTCAAACACACATAAATAAGTTCCAAAGGAATCCATGGGGTATTTATCATAGTTTGAGGTTTCTTAGCATTGTTTAAGGTTTATGAAGATTCCTAGGTTTCATTTTCTCCATAAAGATGATTGATTCACTACGTTATATACAATATACTGTTGAATACCCAGGTGGAAGATGCATAGGTCTCAATATATGTTCTTTAATGGAGAGGACTAGTCCATATGAGGTCTCCAAAAACATCTATTTCATAATGACTATATCAAGACATCTTCACCTTGTATTGATCCTTGGTTTTAAAATTTAGAACTTTAAAAGGATTGTATAATATACCTACAATCCTAGATCCTCATACATAGGTATGTGTATGAAATAAAGACTAAAATATTATATGATTCAATGAAAGGTAAATGAAACTATGGTATAGGGATTCTAATCAAGCTTAACTACTATTAATATGTTAGTGGAATATTTTAAAATGTCAAGTTCAATCTCAACTATGAATAATTCTCCCAAATAGTTACTTATAATTGAACCTAGGTAAATGCAAGAAAATATTATATGATTATGAAACATTAATATCTTTAGGGATTTTAATAAGTTTAAGGTAATTCAAATAAATTATTAGTATATTATCTCATTATATGATATGTAGAAGTATCCTAAGACTAATTATAGTCAAACGTTTCCAATCATCACCTGCAAGATTATAGTCAAGTTGCCTTCAAACTTGAAAATGAGATACCACATACACATTAATGTTAGAGATAAATAAAATGGATAAGGTGTATATTTTATTTAGATTCAAAGGGACTATGAAATAATTATTGGATATTATAATCAATAGGACTCTCTAACCCTACATACATAGTTGGTTTAGTGCTTACAAGTCTGCCTAGTCAAGATGGAAGACATAATTAGTTGGAATGATGAGATACGTTAGGAGTAAAAAACCATATGAATATGATCCTATAGTTGTGTTATGGAATATATATGGCTTAAATATATTTTAAGGAAAATTCATGTTTCAAAATAACTAGCCTAGCCTAACTGAGCACTCACAACACACATGCCTATGTGTGTATGGTTATAAAGAGTGTTTGTTGTAGGTAAAGGAAGACTCAAGACTAAGAAAGTGTTAATAAATATAGAATTAAATTTATAGTTTTAATTCCCTTGGTAGTTAGTAAAATAGGAAATACATACCACTCAAGTCATTAACATCAACTGGTTTGACAACTTAATCTAGGCCAATGATGATCATAATAGGATTAAAGAGGAGAAATGGTAGAGATAGATATCTAAGACATTATGAGATTGTATAAAGAGTATAAATTTAATTAAAAAGGATTATAATAAGTCTTTGAAGTCACCAAAATCACCTTTATGTGGTTTGGTGTCTTGATAATTAGTTTAGGCATGTAAAGCATAAAACCCTACATAAGGCCTATTAACCAAAATTTTACCCTAAGTCAAATTGGGGTAACCCCTTGAATTTTCAAACATTCCATAAAATACCCAAGGTTTTAAAATTGTCACCATGGTCCTAAATGAGGTCAAGTCACACTTTGAAGGTTGTACACATGTTTACTCTTTGTCATATTTGTCCACTACTTTTAATGTCATTTTATGCCACCTTTTAGTCATTTTAAGGAATTGTACATTAATCTCATTAAAAGGAAAAATGAAAAAGAGAAATATAACATAAAAAATTTAATAAAAGTGTAAAAATTATTTTAAACTAAAATGTTGTACATCCAATGTAAAAATAAGAAGATCATCTACAAAATTTTAGTTTTAGAGGTTTGTACAGATTGATGTGACTCATCTACAGGTGTGAAGTATTCAATAAGGTATCATGTCATCCCCAAAAGTATTTTTAATGATTAGGTGGCTTCAATAGTTCCAAAATTGAGAAAAATTATCTTCTCTTTCCTAGCACTTCCTTGGACAAATCAAAAAGGTTCAATGGTTTTCATTTGGTATGGACTAGAGAAGAGGAGTTAGAGTGAGTGTACTTGGTAGATGTTATATGTCCTTATGTGATTACATTTCATGTTCATATTTTAAATATTGGTGTTTTTTTATTTATTAAAAATATTTAAGATTTTTTGTACCTCCAAATTTCCTATTCAACCTAAATGACTTGATTTTTCTCATCTGATTACATTCTGGAAATTGATTTATGTAAACCAAGTGATGCATGTAGACTTTCAGAGCATATACACTCATGTAATTATAAGTTTAAATTGGTGTGGAATGTGTTTCCATGAAAGGATATTAAAAATCATCTCCTTTTGTTATAATTTAATAACTATGGTCTATAAAATAGTGTTTGACAGTTGTAGAGTTTGTCCTTATATGAGTGGCTTCAAGTCAAGAATAGTACACTTATTTTCAACCCCTTAGAGAATGGTGGATAAGATTATCCATTGAATTTTATATTGGAGATATATCCAAGGAACATCAAAGATAAATAAGTGAAAACAACCTAATATAGACTTATAGGGTTATGTGTGTAGGCAATCAAAAGTATAGGGGTCTGATGATGTGTCTTAAAGAGGCTATGAACATTAGAATATAGTGAGGATTTCTCCTGATAGAGAATTAGGATTTTAATATTGCATGATATGTTTTAAATACCAAATCAAGACTCACATACACATCCCATATAGACAAACACCCATAACTTGATGTGGAGATGTGTGCTTTGATAGTGATGTTCTTGTTGACCAAATTTGACTTTTATGTCAAATTAGGGCACCCCTAGTAAAAATTTTATTTATAAAACTATAATGGGGTTAATTTATTGTCATTAGGTGTTTTATAGGTCATTTTATGTCAATTAATGTTATTTTATCTTTGGTCAATTAGTTTTTATGTCCTTATATCATTTTTGGGTCGTTTGAGGGGTTAAAAAGTTGTATTTAATGATTTTCATAGGTTTATTGGGAAATTTGAAAGTGTAAAAATGTTACTTCATGCCCCATGTTTCCAAAAAGGTCTTAAGTAACTAAAAATATGTCATTTTTTTTAAGAAAAAGGTAGTTTTCCTTGTAAAAAAGAAGAAAATGGTGCTTGTATGGCCTCTTTGGGAAGTGTGCCAATTGGAGAAGGTGTAAATATTAATATTAACCTTCCCTACACTAATATGCATTTTTTTTTGATATTGATATCTCTTTTATTTCTCAAAAATATTCATCTCTCTTTTCACCCTTCTTGGCATAGAGAAGTGACTTGCATGTTTATACTTGGTATGGTCAGATCAAGGGGTTTCAAGTCAAACATTTTTGGGAGGTGATATAAAAATTAAGGAGATATTTTTTAATATCAAGAAGTTTTATAATGATAAAATATAATTTATTAATCATCCATTTAAAGATGAACTTCCAAAACTACCTGCTAATTTATGCACCATGTTGGTTTTCCTTTGGTTTAAGCAATTCCATACAAAATAGATACTGAGGTGGATTCCATATAATTTTAGATATGTATAATTATTTATTTCACACTTTTTTTCACATTTAAAGATGTTTTAATGGAAAAATCATCTCAAATATGTATACTACTCTCATTTGGGGTGACATATCAATTTTCCACCATATTTCAGAATCTCATGTGTTGCCAATGATTCAAAAAGGTTGTGATGAGTGTAAATTAATGTTATATTTTATCATGATCTCATAAAATATAATTTTAATTTTCAAATCAACCTCCAAGGAAAATTATTCATAGAATACTATACCACTAATCAGCCATATTACTATCATACCAGTCAATTAGGTACTTACAAACGGTTCCATATTTATAATGTAGGATTTAATTGTGTTTTAAAACTATGTGAGAGGTAAATATTTAATTTAAAGATATAAAGATAAGTATAAAACTCCTTTGGGGTTAGAAAACATGCACTTTATTTACAACTCTATACTATCTGCCTGCATATATCTCACATACACCTATAATAGGCTCCTTGATGATGTCATCCTAATGTAAATGACTTGGTGATGAGTTTAAAATTTTGAAGCATGAAAGATGAAAATGTGGTTTGAGATTATGATGAGGCATTTTGGTTCATTTTTTTTTTGCATTTTACACATTCTTAAGCTTACTACCTACTCAGTCAAATGCACACATACAGGTGTCCTAATAGAAGGACATCATGTCATAATGGAGTATTAAAGTGTGAATTGAAGACTTATTAAGATCCCAAAAAGTTGAGAGGTCCAAATCATGAAAATTTGACATGTTAAGAAGTAAAATTAGGGTGAAATTGTGATAGACAATCAGTAGACTATGTTTAGGCCTTTTATCCATAAAATGAGGAAACAGAAGTCCAAAGACTCCTTATAGATATCTCAAAACATGATGGTGAATATATTTAAGGCATATAGATAGGTTAACCTTGTAATCCTTGGTATTGAGAAGTACTATGTAAATTATTAGGTAAATTGGATTGGTGGAGGGTGATGTTTAGAGGGCACAACATTGCTTGGAAACACACTGAGATACAAAAGTAACATCTACAAGTTTTGTCTTTTAGATGGTTTTGGTATCCTAGAGGAGTTGAAATGATACAATCTCATTTTATATTATTCTCATTAAATAAATAATGTATTAATTTCATAAATAATAAATTTGAAATGGTGAGGCTAAGCTTTAACCCTATTAACACTTGCAATCCGTACATAGTCTTAGAAAGGTGTACCTACATCTAAGTGCAGATAGTAAGCTAGTTTGATGCTTGGTGATGTTTAAAAGTAATCCAATGTAAGTGAAAACATAATAATAATAATATTTATGGAATAAAATGGTTTAAATTGAGGATATTTAAAACACCATGGCTAGGGCTCAAGTAAAAAAAATTCACCTATAGTAGTCAATGGCAGAGTATAACAGTTTAAGGGTAGACAGTGAGCTAAGTTTATGTTCTTTGATGGTGTTTATAAAATTCAAGGTGATTTTAAGGAATTTTCAGTGTTATGTTTCAAATTTAACTCAATAATTAATATTTCCTCATCAAATCACCCCAACCAAATCCCTTTGAGACCCTATTGTCACCTACAATAGGGTCTTAAGGAAAAAACTCAGTCTAGTGTTTTCAAACTACAGGTAAGGACTAATGGGAGGCTAATATGATAAATAAACCTATTAAACTTTTCTACATATCCATTATGGAAAAAATTATATCCATAAAATGTAATATAATCCTACTGAGACCTCTTAACATCCTAACACACATCCTATAACCCTGTGTATGACTGTGTTAGCAGTAGGCATAAAGGAATGAGGTTTAGGTGATGGTGAAGTATAAAAATTAATAAAATGACTTGAAATAGGTTAAAAATGACTCCAAGAGGTTATAATGAGATTTATAAAATTATTTTCAATCCTTAATCACTCAACTATACCTACAGGTAAAGCCTAGAAGATACGAAACATAGTCAATGCACAAAATCAATCAAGGAACATGAAGGAGCATGAAGAGCATGAGAAGTAATAAATTGGTTAAAACACATTTTTAAAGGTTTTTATATAATTTAAACACCTTAAAATAATGTAAATCAAACATAAATAAGATCCTAATGATGTAGATATAGTCCACAGAGAATAAACCCTGTATATAGTCTCCTTGGCAAGTTTGTCTTAGATTTTCATGGTTTTGAGAGATCAAATAAGGCCATCAAAGGTGGATCAAGAGTTGAGTGAGCATGAAAGGTATGTGTGATAAGTTGTAATGAATCAATTAAAATGTTAATAATATCACATAGGAGTGTGGAGCATGTCATGGTTATCTAAGGTGCTAAACTTATAGGTAAACCTACTAGGCATGAGCAGGCCTCAATATCCAAATGAGAAGACATTGAATTATCTACATAAAAATTAAATTTACACCATATTTTATCATTTTTTTGGGATGGAATTATATGTTTATAAAAAATTTGGAGCCAAGGAAAACCATTAGAAGTCATTTGGAGCTTTAGAGTGTACTCAACGCCACTAAGTAGGCCTAGTCATAGTGCCCAAATGGGGGGTATATTACATTTTTAAAATGAGTTAATAATTTAAAATTATTAGAACATACTTTTGGAATCATATATGAGGTGTTAAAACTTATAGTATGCAAATAAATCATCAAGAGTCCATTTTTAGACCTCAAAACTACTCAAACTTGTGAAAATAGTGAAAACAAGCTCTATTAGAGAGGTTCTAAAGCTCACATCTTGCATAAGTACTTGCATGGGAATATAATAAGTTTATGGATATTGAGGCAGGTCTTGAAAAATTATTTTGTGATTTTTTTTTTACAATTTGGACGTCAGGTTTTTATGAAACAAGTTTAAGGGTTAAAATAAGCTAAAACCCTTACAAACCCTCCCTAACAACCAATTTGTGAAAATGGAGTTGGATATGAAATATTAATAGTTATTTTTCCCAAAAAAATGATTTTATGTTGAATAGGACTCTCTCAGGCTCCCTCACATGCCAAATATTTGTATGGACTTGTATGGATGGGAGCAGAAATAGGCTTTTTTCACTATTTTATGTGTTTAATAGGTTGTAATAATTTTCAAGAGATGAAAATCACATGGATGGAAATATTTAGACTTAATATAACTCCCCATGTATTTTAAATTCCATAAAATTTTCCTAAGAGTCTCAAATAGGTCCTTCAACTCAGCGAATCAAAACTAGCCTAATTCACAAGCTAGTGAGAGGGGTCAAAAGCTTCACTTAAACTAATTTTAAAGATTTATTGTTTATTACAAAGCCATAGAGGGTCTTTAATCATGTCACCCACTACCTTGTATGTATTTTCATGTAAAATTTAAGTTATTTTGGAGGCCAAGTGTGCAAGATACATAAAAGAGAATCTTTTTGGATAATAAAAGATGTCTCACTTTCAAAGGTTTCCAAAGGATCAAGCATGTAACCAATGCATGGAGAGGCATGTATTAGGGATTTAAATTCCATTCCAATAATTTTAAATTTTCCTCATTGGTTATAGGATGTTCAAGTAGGCCCAATCATGAAGGAAATTTTTCTATGTAAAATGAGGAGTTTCTTACCACTTTTCTTCAAGTTTGTGACTTGAATTGACACTTGTAGCTCTTTACCTTGCATGGTTAGTATTATACCCTATAAAAATTCACAAATAACTAAGTTTATCATATTTACAAGTTTCCTTGTGACCCTTGGACTTCTCTTCCTCTCTCTCTCTTAAACTCTATAAGAGTTAGCCATTTTAGCATTGTATTGGATGTTCCACCTGAGTATGGTGAAGCCATACTCATTTATATACCTTTTGATCAATGAAATGACTAATTTTTACCTCTTCATGACTATTAATAAGAGTTTTCTAATTGAATGATGAATCTTGTTTAATGAATACTAGGATTCCTAGCATGTGGTCTCATTCTTTCACCTTGTTACAATTAGAAAACTTCTTCTTGCAGGGCATGTGAAGTGTTTTAAGAGATGTGAAATGTTCAGTGAGTTAGTATTTTCATTAGTTTAATTAAAGACCTCTTTTCTAGTCCTCATAGTTTTTCACATTCATCCACGACCTCATAATGTAACATTGATGTGAGAAGAGGAAGATTGAAGGAGTGTATTTTTTAGTTTATTTCTTGGTCTCAAGTGTAGAATGTAAATGGTTGCAAGTCATAAAATTTATTTGGTTTATCACCTCATTAGTTTATATTTGGTTTAAATTATCTCTCTCCCTTTTCACACCCAAGTTTAGTTGTAGGTTCATTCCTAAGTGGTACATCAAGGGAGATAGCCCTATCTAGAGACCCACCTCATTCCTTAGGCTACCCACAAGCCTAGAGGTGATTCCATTATGCCACTTAGATGAGGAGATATTTACATCTCCTCAAAGGGTGTAAATCCAAGTGAAAATATTTTTTGGCATGCTCGATGGGACTCTTACTCCAAGAGATTGAGATATTTTTGGTGTTGTCTCTCAAAAATCAGCCTTTGGGGGCATCTTTCTAATCACTAATGGTGAATCCAAGCACAAATCTACTGGTAAATTAGTCCAAGTACTCTATTTGAGGTTGTTTCTTGTTCTATACACTTCTCATGAGAGATTTATGGTTGGTTTTGGTGTTGAATTTGTTCTTACACAAGTTGGTGAAGTATATCCATCTTGACCCATTCCCTATCAATATGAACTTGTCCTTGGTCATTCTTGTTAGTCCCAATATGACCATATTCAACCCTACTATGTTTTTCATTAGTCTTATAATCAGCCTTCTCAAGCTTATGCTTCAGCTAGCCCACCTAGTTCCTCTCCAAGTCAGTCCATTGAAAGTTTCAAGAAGACTCTCATTGGCTATAAAGACTATATTCTTTCCAACTTGGGAAGCTAGGCTTATAGAGTTCTTCATGAGGTTGAGATATAAATGGAGGGGTAAATGATTAGCTTAGGAAACTTGGGATTTCCTTTGGTTTATCATCTTGTCTCCAACTTGGAATGTCACACTTAAGAACATCATTTTCTACTACCATGATGGATTGCATTAAATTTTGGTTTGCCAACTCAATCTCCTTGTCAAGACGGGCCTCCAAAATCAGTCTTCTCTTAAAATCTTCACCATCCTGGTTATGAGATAGACTAACTTGCCCAATAGTGGTGTCCCTATTCTTTTGGAAATTCTCTTGGATGGTTTTCCAAGAAAGGAAACATTGGGGAATGCATGAAGGACTTAGGTAATTTTGAATAATTATTAGACTATCATTTTTAGTGGGTAAATTTGATGCACATGAAGGCTGATATGGAGTGTATTGGAGCTGACAAGATATTTCTAGTTAATAGGCTTTCAACCTCTCTTCTATATGGAAAATGAGACCAAAAAAATCAAGAATTTAACCCACAAGGACTTTCTAATTAGCTCTCTTAATGGGTAGCCATTCTCTCTTGACTAGCTCTAAAGCATCCCTCACACTCTTGATACAATTACTAGGGATGACTTGATCACAACCATTTAAATATGACCTTCTTTGTGTTGAAAAAGAAATCTTGGGAGAGGTCTTTTTGGAATCTAAATAAGAAGATGAAGGATTTTCCCTTATTGCTCCTCTTCATGACATGGTTCAAAAGGATGGTGTGGACTTATGGTAGAGATTTGAAGATATTTTCAATGAATTTGATAGTCTCAAGGGGCCTACAACTCTTTTGGATATGACTACAAGTAATGGTAAGCAAGATGACATAATTCAAGAGGAAGTGTTTTCTTGTTTTGAGTATCATATCTATGATAGCTATGGAGATGTTGGAGATGAGATAGAGGAGGTTTCCAATGAAGTATTTATGACTCATAAGGTTGAAGAAATAAAGCTTGAAGAGGTAAATTTGCCATTACATAAAGAAGACATGGGGCATACTTACATGCAAATTTTTAAAGAATTTGAAGATTGTGAGAAGGCAATAGTTCTAAGAAAATAATCACAAGCTATTAAGGAGAAATTATTTTCTGAGGGTAATCACCATCAAGAGATTCTAAACTATGATGGAGAAATCTATGATGACTATGGCACTTTTGAAAATGGTTTGAAGATTGATTTTATAACCACATGTGAAGTTGATCCAACAAACATCAATAAGGAGTTTGAACAAGAAAAAATCATAGAATACCATGATACAAAAATTCTTGAAGGGTTTGAAGAGGTTGTAACAAAATATAAGAATAATGAAACCTTTCAAGAAGACATAGACATTCAAGACGTTGTTCCATTCATGGAGATGCAAATGTACCATGATGAGACAAAGGAATATTAGTATGAGGTATGTTTATAAGGTCAAGAAGAGTTCATCTACCTTGAAACTAATTTATATTACTCCATCAAAATACATACCAAGCCAAGGAACATGAAAGAAGCATGAGCCATCTAGTACTACATCCTAAAGGAAGTATGCTTGGCATTCTCACCCATCTCATGAAGAATGAGATTCAAGAAACTTTCCCTTTGATATTGGAAAGGGAGGTATGATTGGTTTTTATTTGTTTAAATAGTTCTTGTAAATTTCCCCTAAGTGCTTAAAGCATATGTGTGTGTCTTGTGTGTTTGTTTTCTTTATTGTGTGTGTCCTTTTCCTTTATGTGGTTGAGGTGGTCATTAGTTGTTGTTTTTAATCAAATTTGAGTCATGTTCAAATTTTTCTTATTTACATTAGTCCTTAGATGAATCCTAAGTCTAATGGATTAATAAGTCTACTGGTCCAGTTAATATAGCAGGAATACTACCCCTATGAGTCACCAATTTGTTGACCAAATTTGACTTTTAGGTCAAATTAGGGCACCCCTAGTAAAAAAATAATTTTAAGACCTATAAGGGGGTATAATTTATTTTCATGAAGTGTTTTATACATTATTTGATGTCAATTAATGTTACATTAGCTTTAGTAAATTAGTTTTTATGTCCTTATATCATTTTTAGGTCATTTGAGGGGTCAACAGGTGTATTTAATGCTTTTTAGAGGTTTATTGGGAAATGTGAAAGTGTAAAAACATGATTTCATGCCCCATGTTTCCAAAAATGTCTTAAGTAACTAAAAAATCTAAAAATATGGTAGGTTGTTTAGAGAAAGGTAGTTTTCTTAGTAAAAAGGGAGTAAATGGCAATTTTATAGCCTCTTTGGGAAGTGTGCCACTTAGAAAAGGTGTAAATTTGAATATTAACCTTCCCTAAACTCATATTCATGTTTTTTTTAATTTTTATATGTCTTTTCTTGCTCAAAACCATTAATCTCTCTTTTCACCCATTTTGGCATAGAGAAGTGACTTGTAGGTTTGTACTTGGTACAATCAACTCAAATGGTTTTAGGTCAAAAAATTATGGGAGGTGATAGAAAACTCAAGGATATTTTTTTTCATATCATGAATTTTAATAATCATAAATTTTTCTTTATGAATTATCCATTTGAAGATGAGCTTCCAAAACTACTTATTAATCTATGCACCCTATAATTTTCATTTGGTTTGAGAAATTTCATACAAACTAGATACTAATAAAGATAATTTTGGATATTTATCCTTATTTCTTCCATGATTTTTTCACATTTTAAGAAGTTGTAATGGGGAAATCATCTCAAATATATAGACTACTCTCATTTGGGGTGACAGATTGGTTTTCCACCATCTTTTAGATTCTCATGTGTTTCCAATGATACAAAAATGTTTTGATGAGTCTATATTCATTTTATATGTGCTCATGATCTCATAAAATGTCATTTTAATTTTTTATGCAACCTCCAAGGAAACGTAGTCATATAACACTATACCACTAATCTACCATATAACTATCATACTAGTTAGCTAGGTGCTTGAAAAGGGTTCCATATTGATAATGAGGGATTTAATATTGTTTTAAAACTATTTGAGAGGTAAAGAGTGTGATTTAAGAGATCAATATAAGTATAAAACTCCTTAGGGGTTAGAAAACATGCACTTTATTTACAACTCTATACTATCTACCTACATACATCTCACATACACATACAATAGGCTCCTTGATGATGTCATCTTGAAGTAAATGACTTGGTTATGAGTTCAAAATTTTGAAGCATGAAAGATGCAAATGTGGTTTTAGATGCTCATGAGGCCTTTTGGTCTATTTTTTTCTCTATTTCACACCTTCCTAAGCGTACTGCCTACTCAGTCAAATGCACACATACAAGTGGCCTACCAGAAGGATATGAGGTCATAATGGAGTATTAAAGTGTGAATTGAAGACTTATTAAGATATAAATATGTTCATAAGGCTTAATCATGCACATTTTACATGTTAATAAGGAAAATGAGGGTGAAATTGTTTTAGACAATCAGTAGACTATGTTTAGGCCTTTTATCACTAAAATGAGGAAATAAAAGGTCCATTAACTCCTTATGGATATCTCAAGACCTGATGGTGAAGATATTTAAGGCATATAGATAGGTTAAACGTTTAACCCTTTGTAGGGATAATTAATATGGAAATAACTAAGGAAAGTGGATTGGTAGAGGGTGATGTTTAGAGGGCACAAAATTGCTTGAAAACACACTGAGATACCATAGTAACATCTACATGTTTTGTCTTTTAGATGGTTTTGGTATCCTAGAGGAGTAAAAAAGATACACTCTCATGTTATATTATTCCCATTGAATAAATAATTTATGAATGTCACAGATAATAACTTCAAAAGGGTGAGGCTAAACTTCAACCCTATTAACACTTGTAATCCACACACAAGCTTAGAAAGGTGTACCTATAGCTAAGAGCAGACAATGAGCTAGTTAATGCTTGGTGATGTTTAAAAGGCATAGAATATAATAAAAAACATACTAATTCTCTTTATGTAATCAAAGGGGTTAAAGGGAGGATCTTTCCAACACCATGTCTAGGGCTCAAGTAAACAAATATTCACCTATAGTAGTCAATGGTAGAGTACAATAGTCTAAGGGTAGATAGTGAGCTAATTTTATGTGCTTTGATGTTGTTTAGAACATTAAAGGTGGGTTTAAGGAATTATCAGTGTTAGGATTCAAATTTAAATCAATAATTCCTCTTTCCTCATCAAATAACCCCAACCAAACCCCTTTGAGACCATATTGTCACCTATAATAGGCTTTTAAGGAAAAAACTCAATCTAGTGTTTTCAAACTATAGGTAAGGGCTAATGGGAGGATAATATAATAAATGAAAATGTATAAAATTTTATCCATATCCATGATATACCAAATTAACTCCAAAAAATGCAATTTAAGCCTACTCATACCTCTAAAGATCCTAACACACACCTTACAACCTTGTGTATGATTGTTAGTAGTAGGCATAAACGAATGAGGTTTAGGTGATGGTAAAGCATAAAAATGAATAAAATGACTTTAAATAGTACTATATGACTCCAATAAGTTATAAGGAGGTTTATAATGTTGTTTTCAAAATTAAATCACATAAATATACCTACAAGCATAGCCTATAAGACATGAAACACACTCAATGCACAAAATCAATCAAGGAACATGAAGGATAATAAAGAGCATGAAAAGTAATTAATTTATTAAAAAACCTTTACCACTGTTATTATATAATTGATACACCTTAACATAATGGAAATCAAATATAAAAAATATACTAATGATCCAGATATACTCCACAAAGAATAAACCCTACATACAGTCTTCTTGACAAGTCTGTCTCAGACTTTCATGGTTTTGATAGGTCAAATAAGGTTGTCAAGGGATGTAAATTTTTGTGTCGTGTCTATAATACTTAGATAACATCATAGGTTACTTGTTTTTGGTGATAAATTAGGTGAAGTGCCCCCTATTTTGTTTCAGATAGGGGGCACTCTCATCATGTTAAAGTCCTATAGATTTGTAAAATGGAGATAGCAGGGTGGATCAAAAGTTGAGAAAAAATGAAAGGGAGGTTTTATAAGTTTTAATTCATCAAGTAAAATTTGGATATTTTTCCATAGGAGTGTGGAACATGTCAGGATGATCTAAAATTCTATACTTGTAGGTTATCCTACTAGGTATGAGTAGGCCTAAAGGTCCAAATGAGAATACATTGACATCTCCACCTCAAAATGATATTTCCACAATATTTTATAATGTTTTTGGAATGTAATTATAATTTTTTAATCCATTTAGAGCCAATGAAAAACATCAAAAGTCATCTAGAGCTTTAGAGTGCATTCAACCTCACTAAGTAGGACTAGTACCCATATAGGGGGTCGATTACACTTTTCACATTATTTAATAATTTAAACCTATTTGAACATGATTTTTGGGTCATATATGATGTATTTAATCTTATATTATGAAAATAAATCATATAAAATCCATTTTTAGACCTCAAAACTACTTAGACTTGTGCAAAACAATGAAGACAAGCTCAATAGGAGAAGTTTCAAATCTCACATCTTGCATAAGGCCTTGCATGGGAATATATGAAGTTTAGGTATGTTTATGTAGGTATTTTAGAAGTATTTTTTGAATTTTTTTAGTATGTTGGATGTCATGTTTCTATGAAACAAGCTTAAGGGTCAAAAGAAGCTAAAACCCTTACAAACCCTCCCTCACAACCAGTTTGTGAAAATGGAGTTGGATATGAAATATAGTGAGATATTTTTCCAAAAAAATGATTTTATGTTGAATAGGACTCTCTAAATATCCCTCACATAAAATCTATTTGTATGTGCTTGTATGAATGGGAGTAGAAACAAGGGTTTTCTCACTATTTTATGTGTTTTTCAAGTTGTTGGAAGTTTCCAAAGATGAAAATCACATGGATGGAAATATTGATACATAGGATAAATATACACATAATTTTCATGACTTTAAAATGTTCATAAGAGTCTCAAATAGGTCCTTTAACTCAGCTAGTCAAAACTAGCCTAATGCACAAGCTAGTGAGAGGGGAGAAAAGCTTCACTTAAACTGATTTTAAAGATTTATTGATGATTATAAAGTAATGGAGGGTTTTGAAACATTTAAAAAAACCAAATTTTATATATTTTCATGTAAAACTAAAGGTATTTTAGAGGCCAAGTGTGTAGGGTGCATAAAAGAGTAGTTTTTTGGATAGTAAATGATGATGGCTCATATTCAGAGGTTTTTAGGGGACCAAGAATTCAACCAATGCATGGAGAGGCATGTATGAGTGTTTTCCATTACATTCCAATAATTTTTAATAATCCTAATTAGTTATATGATGTTAAAAAATTCCCAATCATGAAGTCAATTTTTATGTACAAAATGAGGAGTTTTTTACCACTTTTCTTCAAGTTTGTGACTTGGATTGACACTTATAGCTCCTAAAATAGCATGGTTCATCTGATACCCTCTCCACATGCATAATTAAATTAATTTATTATTTTTACAAGTGTCCTTGTGACCCTTGGACTTCTCTCTCTCTCTCTCTCTCTCTCTCTCTCTCTCTCTCTCTCTCTCTCTCTCTCTCTCTCTCTCTCTCTCTCTCTCTCTCTCTCTCTCTCTCTCTCTCTCTCTCTCTCTCTCTCTCTCTCTCTCTGTGTGTAAGAGTTAGACATTTTGGCATTGTATTGGATGCTTCCCTTGAGTATGGAAAAGCCTTACTCATTTTTATACATTTTAATCAATGAAATGACTATGTTTTACCTATTAATGACTATACATAAGTGTTTTCTACTTTAATGATGAATCTTTTTTAGTGAATACTATGGATTCCTAGCATGTGGTTTCATTATTTCACCTTGTTGCAGTTATAAAACTTCTTTTTGTAGGGCATGTGAAGTGTTTTAAGAGATGTGAAATGTTGAGTAAGTTGTTTTTTTCATTAATGTAATTGAAGGACTCTTTTCTAGTTGTCTTATCTTTTCACATTCATCCATGACCTCAAAATTTAACATTAATCTGAGAATAGGAAGATTGAAGGATTGTAAGTTTTAGTTTATTTCTTGGTCTCAAGTATAAAATGCAACTGGTTAGAATTCATCAAATTGATTTGGTGTATCACCTCCTTAGTTTAGATATTTTTTAAAGTTATATCTCTCCCTTTATACCCCCTAATTTTAGTTTTAGGTTCAATCCTAAGTGGTACATTAAGGGATCTAGTCCTATGTAGAGACTCACCTCATTCCTTAGGCTACCCACAAGCCTAGATGTGATTCCATTGTGCCACTTGGATGTGGAAAGCTTTGTATCTCCTCAAAGGGTACAAATCCAAGTGAAAATAGTTATCAAATGCTAAGGAGTTTAAATTATTTTATAATATTTTGAAGATAAAAATAATAAGATTGATCTATTGAAAAATATTGGAGATTAGTTATAAGATTCGATTCAAGATCAAACACAATCAAGAACCCCTTAAACAACACCTATAGTCAGTCAAGTTGAAATGTTGTTTTAGAAAAAATAATGAATAAACATATAGGTCCCAAGTATTTTAATGAGATAGTTATCAAAATATCTTATTAAAGGGAGAGTTCAAAGTTGAATAGGGTTCCTAAACCATCAAAATTCTAAACCACTACACTCAAAAATCTTCATACACACCTACAATCAACTGTTGAGAAAGTTGGTTTTGAAATAATAGTGGGTTGATGATTTGGAATGAAAAAAGAGTTTATATTATTTGAATAATGTTATATAATATCAATAATCATGATATTATAGGCCTAGCATTGGAAATAGGGCTCCTAGGATACTATGTTGGCAGACCAGTCTCAAGGGAACACACATAGTCATACAGTCTACCCAAGTGACTTAAGGCCTCTCTGAATCTTGAAGTGGTGTTTATATGAATAATTTAAGGCTTGAATTAATTTATAAGTCATAAAGTTATCAATCTAAAAACTTTGATTCAAGTGAAGGTAGAAAAATTTCAAACTCTACCTAAAAACACTATATAGTCCTAATAGGCCTATATCTAGTTTTGTGAATTTGAAGTGTTGAGGGATATAGAAGCATGGTCAGGGTTTGAAATTTTATATATATGGTTATCATGAGTTTTAATAGTCTTACATGGTCTCATTTAGGTCATACTAATAGTAGAAGTGCTCATTGTTTTGTCTTAGATCTGAGACACTCCATAAGAAATGCAACTTGTAGACCTAGTGTATTGATGAGAAAAGGATGAATAAAAAATTATTAAGGCACTATGGGATGATGTTTAGGGTTTAATTAGATACAAAATATAATTTAAGAGGTCTTATAGTCATTGTGACCACTCCTAGGTGGTCACATACTTAGAAAACCTTGTCTACACCTTTGAGGCCTAAAATTAGGCATTAACCTCAAGATTCTAATGTCAATTACATGATCATGTGATATTACCAATAAATGTGATAAATTTAATGGTATAATGGGGGGTTGATGAGACTCATCATTTTGTAGATAACAACTTAGATTTTCCATTTTTTTCCTCAATTTGTCTTATGGGTGTCTAGAATGCAATTAAACTACCTGAGAGACAACCTGTTACACTCCCACCTATACAAATGAGATGCATGGGTTATTAAACACTTAAGGATAGTTGAGGGAGGTCATTAACTTGAAACTAGTGGAATTGGTTTGAGGCCTAACCATTTTGAACCATTGCTAAGAACTTAAATGACCTAAGACCCTCATAAGAGCCTGATGAAAAAAGTATGAAGAGAAATGCATTCATAATGGGTAAATTGGTCTAGAAAGTGATTTATACCTACTTAAAACTCTATTAATATCCTCACCACTCAATTTTTCCATACCATCACTTATATGGATATGTTAAATTCTATGTTTTCTATAAGTTTTGAGGTGATTTAAAGGTAAAAAAGGAATAGATGGGTGAAAGAAATGGTGGAAGGCATGTGGAGGTGTGTTCTAAATCCTCAAATACCATTCTCACCTTGGTCATGTATGTATACTCCTTTATTAATCTGATTGTTTTAGGTAGTCTTGGATAGAACAATGAGAATCAAGTCGATTACTAAGTTAAAGATGAGAAGTGTGATTTTGATTTTTATTTAGGACTATATGATATAATAGAATACAATGAGGTTTTGATGATGTGTATCACATCTCTATAAAAAACTATATTTACTATGTGAAGGTCACCCTAGTGATAAGTGTGAGAGTTCAGGCCTAGAGGGATCGCAAGTGACTATAATAAAGTGAATTACAAGTGGAAAAGAGAAGGTTATTAGTTGAGGGGTGTATAATGACCTTAAAAAATCATGTTTCCACATTTTAAATTTAGTGCATATGTTTCAATAACTTCCAAAGTACTTCTAGATAGCTAGTGAACTACTCATCAAGAAAACAATTTCAAGAAGGACAATGAAGTTTCCTTATGCCAAATTCAAAAGAATTTTGTACTTGAAATAGACACTTGTCCAAGAGAACTTCATGAATTATTTTATAAATATTTATCTTTCATTGTATCTATTTTTCAATTCTTGACACTTGGCATTTTGAATCTTCAATGTCACTCTTTCTCTCTCTTTTCCTATTACTCTATATATTGAAGCCATTTTGGCTTTGTAATGGATCCACAATTTTTATGGAAAAGACTTACTAGTTTGACATCTTATTTTTCCTTTTGATAAAGTTATTAAGCTAGTTTAGTCTTTGAAATTATTTCCTAAGTATGTCAAGTAGTACATTTGTATGATAAGTGATGATTATTTCTCCTTGCTTCCATTATGCTCTTGTATGCATTGTGCGAGAAAAAAAATTTCTAACAGGTATCATGAAGTATAAATGTTTATTAGGTGTTTTTGAAGTGTGAAGGAGATTAGTAGTGCCTAAGATCAGACCTCCTATTTATTCACCTATGGAAATACATGAAAATCTTCATCGATGTAGAAACACTTATGCTAGAAGAACCTTGAGTTCTGATTTCTTTTAGTAATATGCCTTCATAGTTCAAGTTTCAAGTATGTTTGTGGAGATATCATTGGTGTATCACCTCCATTAGTATATGTTACTTTTATGTTTATTTATTCCCTTTTCACCCTAATTAGTGATTATACTAGTGTAGTGTGTGAGCCTAAATAGATAGATCAAGGGATCTAACCCATAATCTATATATCTATCTCTTGTATTAATCTACCTATATTCAGAGATAGTTCCATGTTATCCCAAACTTGAGAAGGTATAATTGACTTCTCTAGGGTGAAAATTTGGGCTATAACAAGCCCTTAAACCTCGAAATCCATTCTTATAACAATATGAGTCACTCAATAATATTTAAGGCCATAAGAGGTTATATAATGATGGTGCAGGTCTTAAATAAGGTGTTTAGGTAGGAAAAGATATAAGAAATGATAATTTATGCTAATAGCCCTCCTCAAGCTCTCTCTCCATAATCTACCAATTCAAAATGTAAGTTTAGATGCTCATATCTTGAAAGAGGAAATGCATGGGCCCAATGATATTAGTGAAATTTGAAGACCCTTATGAAATTTCCATCCATGGTGGAGAGAGATGGATTCAGGGGAGAAACCTTAAGAATAATCCTTAAGAATATGAACATACCTAGACTACCATGGAGAAACGTGAGGGCTACCAACCTTTGCTCTAATCTCACCATACAAGATGCATTGGAACAAGAGTTTTTAGGGAGATTTGAGGGGTTTTATATACTCAATATTTGTGACCTTAAGTTTTCAATCCAAGGTTTGTGCTTTATGAACCATTATTAATATGGTAGGCCACTCCAAACCCTCCAAAACCCTCATATATAACCTGATCATAAAGAAACTAATCCTAATGACTCCAATGGCAATGAGACACCATGAAACACCAATAGGACACTTACATGCCCTATGTACTCCTTACATGCAATAAATTTGGCATGTGTGAGGTAAATGTATAGGATAATGTCTTATGAGGTTTGGTTTTGAGATTATTTTCATGTTTCCAGGGCATGTTTGAACCCTTGAGTGAATTGGAAGGCCTCTTTGGCTTGTGTAGAGATTAAATGGACTTAAAAAATCCACTCTTCAAATCCCATAGTAGTAAAATCAAACCTAATGAGGAAACCTAAATGTAAGAGAAGATATAATCATCATTGTCATTAGGAGAAGAGTATTGTAGGTTTTCTCACATGGTGAAGATGTTTTCTATAGAATAAACACCCTTGTATCAAATTTTCTTGGCCAATACAAAGATCCACACATGCTTAAGGATTTATAAGTCTCAGGTCTCTCACCCACTAGGAGGACTAATGTATTGAATGGGTTATGAATGGCATGAAGGGTAGAAGTTAGGCAATTAATAGACATATTCAAACATGTAACTAATACCCTCTCATAATAGATACATAACCTCTTATTGCATATAAAGGAGTAATGTCTCAATTTCAATGGACATGGTGCCCTTATGGGGTCAACTATGACCAAAAATAGGCCATCTACCACACTTTTATTTCCAAAAGGATCATTCAAGACCACAATACCACTAGGGAAATGTATGAGAGGAGTTATGGGACTATTTATACCTATCATTCATGTTTGTTAATGATTATTAGGTGAATTATGGTCATCATGGCCTCTACACTACACTTCTATGCCACATTATCCTTCTCATGTATTATAAATTGGGCTTAAAAAGCCATTTTAATAATCCCTCTATAGGGTATGAGAAAGTCCTACCTATTTGTATCTTAAAACCTCATAATAATATAAGGATTGATGCATACTTATTCATACTATTTTTTAGTGTGTTCATGCTTGTTTGATTCACATAAGTGGTTGAGTCTTTATCCATTTGGAGGTCCTTATTTTCACCTAGATACTAGTTTATTATTCTCATTCATGTTACATGGTGTGTGAAGGTGATAGTGATCATTTTTGTAGTGAAAAATTAATGATAGTGTCTTGAATTATACCTCTCATTCATCATCTTCAAATCATAGTCATTTAACATAACCTTCATGTGAAGGACTAATGTGTAAGAGTCATTTAGAGAGTGTGTCTTATAAATTAGTCTTTGTTTCGGTCCATAAGTGGTGTTAAAGGATCAAGTAGAGGAGACACAACATATTTTTTCATCACCTCCCATAGCTTAGGTTTGATTTCATGTTTTATTCTATCCCTTTTCATTAGCAAAATAAGTAGGTTCAGACATTGAGTATAGATGATGCATCAGGGGAGCTAGCCCAAAACTATATATTCACCTCATCCATTAGGCCACAAACACTTAGACGTGATTCCATTGTATCAGTGGGATGAGGTATGTCTAAAACTTGTTTGCCTCAAGGGTGAAATCTATACTGATAGAAGCTTATAGCATGATAGGTGGGACTAAAATTAAAGGATCTTTGATCATTTATTCTCAGTATTTATTGATCATAAGGAGCTTTAGACATTTTAGTAATATACTAACATCCAAGTTTCATGCCAAATATTTTAAAAAGGTCTTCATCTAAGGGTAAGTAATCTAAATTTGTTGAATTATATATATATTTTTCTAGAAGGAAGAGGTATCCCAAGTGCAACCCTTATCCCACACCCCCTAATTCTCCTAATCCTATTCAACATAGCCCTATTGTAACTCCTACATCTCTAATGGCTAGACTTAAAAAACAAGCCTTTGTACCCTTAAATGGTATCATAACCTTGTACCTAAACCAATTTGATGATATCCCTTCTTCTTCACTCAAAATCATTCAATACTTCATAATAGAAAACTGTAACACTCTTGTTGAACACATTACAGACATAGCCAACCTTTTTTTAGTGCATAATGTGACTCAAGAGAATGTGGCAATGAGGATGATACCTACCTCCTTAAGAGGAAAGGAAATTTAGTGGTATATAGGTATATCAACTTCCTCCATAAATACATGGGATGAGTTTGGGGATCACCTACGCAAGCATTTTGAAGATAGAAGTGACCACTTGTCCCTAGTAGAATAATTGACCATAATAAAAAAGGGTCCCTTAAGAGATTATGGTGAATTTTAACTATAAGTTTTAGAAAAATTGGGATATGATCCAGAAATTAGTTAAAAACAACCCAAATTATGAATTTTTATACTATTTTAGAGCCATAAATTCTAATCTAGTAGTCATGATATAGTCAATGGTAGGGAACACATTACCTGATGCTCATGAAGTGATAATTGGGGAAAAAACTATGTCATTTAAGTGGGAAAAATCACACTAAGTCCCCTCATTCAATTTTCACTAGAGATACAACATCATTTGCCTACCATTTCCCCCATACATATGCCAACCAATAATGAGTAGGCATATCCTATTTAGGTAGATAGGTTGGTTAAGCTTGAAGGGCTATTATAGACTAAATTTGACCCTACAAGTCAAATTGGGACCCCTATAGGTAAAAACATGAATTTTTAGATGTTTTAAGGGTCTAATATCTTGTCATGGGTTGTATTATAATTTATTTTATGTCATTTAATGTCATCTTAACCTTAGTCTTTGTCATAGTAGTCAATTTGTCATTTTGAGTCATTTAATAAGTTATACAACTTCCTCAAGAATTATGAAGGTGTAAAAATGGTTATGTCACATGAAATGTGTTCTATTATGCGTTAATAATTTGTTAATAACTAAAAGTGATAGGTTCTTTAGAAGAAAGAGTAGTGTTCTTGGGAAAATGGAAGAGTTTAACACTTTTACGACCCATGGGGGAAGGTGAAACATGGGATAATATCATGCAACATAAATTCATTTTTATCACACTAATATTATTTATTTAATGATTTTTAAGTGATAAAAAAGGCCTAAAACCATTCTACTCCTTTATTTCCCTTCTAGACATGCAAAAGTGATTAACAGGTTCATGCTTGGTATGGTCAGTACAAGAGGTTTTAGGTCAAACACCTTCTAGAGGTGGTAGTAAAATAAAATAGATCAATTTAAATAATAATAGTTCCAATATAGGTTAACCATGATTTATGAACCATCTTTTACTAGTTGATTGTGTTTTTTTGTCTACTAATTTGTACACCCTATAGGTTTTTCTCCATTTTGGATAAATTCATACAGACTAGTTGTTGAGGTTGATTCAAAATGATGTTTTATTCCTTTTATAATTATCCCTATGATTTTTTCACATTTAAATGTGTTTTTATGGGCAAATTAACTCAGGTTGTAGGTGAATGCACTATGTTTTAAAACAAGTAGTTTTCCACCATTTTTAGGATCTTCATGCTTGATAATGGATTAAAATAGCTATGATATGTCAATTTCCATGTTTTAAATTTTATCTTGATTCCATCCACATTTCAACTTCATTTTTCAAAGCAATCTTCATAGTTTGTAGTCATATGCAAGAAACATAGTTAGGCAACCATGAAGGTACATTATCATAATCTCTATAGAGGGATATCATGTTGGAAATGGGGTGTGAAATCCTTATTGAATATTTAAAAAAATAATCATTCCAAAATAATGATAAAGAGATCAAGTGACTATGAATTCACATTTCTTGAATGCATGGACCATTTCTTTGTCTGCCTTCATACCTTTCAAAGTGCATCTATAGGAGCCTCTTGAGATGACTTCATGGTAGAATGGGAGTTTTGATAAGTGGTTTAATCCTTTAGAGTTATAATAGTGTATTTTAAAAATTTATAAAGGCCTAAAACTGACCACAACATCTCACATCTTGCAAACTACCTATAATCTTATCATACTACCTATACATGAGAATGCGTCTATATGTATTTAAAAGGGGAGTAATATGTTGAATAGAGGTTTTTAAGATTGGTTTCAAGATGTTAATGAAGATAAAAAGCTATTTTTAGGATTGGAAAAGATTCAAAGTCTACCAATGGGGTTAAAACATGCAAATTGTCCATCCATGTTGACCAGCTAAACATAGTCTGCCTACACTATAGAATAACCACCTACATGTGGCTTAACTAAGAGCTAAAGAGCCATATAAAGAGGTTGAAACATGTGGTGAAACCTTAATTAGAGTATTAATATGTTCAAAGTACCATGGTAGACCTATTTTAAAGGTTATATGAGAAATATATGTTGTAAACCACGCTAAGGGATTCAATTACAATATTCAGGGCTCTTTTCCCCGAAGGTGTAAAATAGAGCACCTAGTGGTTTCGTAGATGCCATATAAGAAATTTTAATGAATATTTGAGGTAAATATGTGATCAATCCTTATTTCATATAAATAGTAGGATTACTCTACAAAAATTGGAGGAAAAATGATTAATAGATACTAATTTTGAATAAACTCTAATATGACATTTGTTCATTAAATTTCATTAGTGAAACCTATAGACTTTGAGATCCTAAATAGATTCTTCACCCAAAGTTGAAATAACAAACCATGAATTCAAGTTTGAGTCAGTTTTTATGGTTGAAAATAACATGTAGGAGCTATAAGACATCAAACTATATTGATATGTAATGATTTTAACCCTATATGCACCTATAGGTATCTCGTGCTTGGAAATTAAGGTACAGTGGATTGTGAAGCCCTAAAAGTACATATTACGAGCTTAAACAAATGGATTATGGTATAAATATGGTTTAAATTAGTATAGACATATACTAGTGTGATCAAGAACACATTGAGGAGACCTTAAAACACTATACCTAGGCTTTAAATGTGCATGAACAACTATAGGAGGCATTTTTGAAGAGAAAACCTAGAATACACAGTTAACTGCGTATGACTAGTATTGAATATTTTTCAACCCCAAAGTGTGAGGTTGTTAATATCATTCATAAATTTAATATTTAAGGATTTATGAAAGATTATATATTGTCTTTAAGGCCTAATTTATGCAAATAACACCTATAGGTATCCTCTGAAACAACAAACATAGTCACATTCATATGGCTCTCAATTTGACCAAGTAGAGAGTATGAGGAATATGTGGGAGTTTGGAGGGATTATTGAAGGTTATAAAATAATAATAATAATAATAATAATAATAATAATAATAATAATAATAATAATAATAATAATAATAATAATAATAATAATAATAAACATCCTCACAACACCCTCATAGTGGATATAGAACATGGAGAGGGCTCAAACAAGAGAAAACATAGTCTACACCAAGAAACACTGTGCACAGTTTGCCTGCAAATAGCCTATCTCGAGTTTTTGACAATTTGGGTGGTAAAATCATAAAACCAAGGGATAAAAATTGGTAAATGTTTTTTATTAATTGGATAATATCCTCAAATAGTCATCAATTTTTTATCTAATAAGGGAGTGACCTTTTTTTATCTCAGATAGAGGGTACTCCCTTTGTGCATAAAACCTACAATCTTGAAGCATGGAGAGAAAGGGATGAATTGGGAGCTGATTAAAAATTTATAATAGGTGTGTGGAGTTTTAAAAAATATATTATAATATTAATAAAATATCATAGATGGAAGGAACTAAAAAAATAGGTCTAAAACACCAAGGTTACAATCAAGCTTACTAGATAGATTTTAGGCCTAAAGTTCAAATGAGAGGTTAAGTTTAATTTTAGCATGAGATGAAAATTAAAACATATTATTAAATGTTTTTTAGGTAATTTAAAACATTTTAAATATATTTATATAAAAAATAAACCATGAAGAAGCCATTTTTGGGCTTTAAAACAATTGAGGCTTGTGTAAGTGGAGAAAAGAACTTGATAAGGGAGGTTTATAATCTCATATTTCTTTTGATGATTTTAATGGATAATAAACAATATTATTTGAGATTTATAGGGCCATAAAAAACCTTTTTGTGGAATTGGATTGGAGGTTCAATGTCAAGTCTGCATGAACAAACCTTAAGAGGGTAAGCAGGCCTAAACCCTTTCAAACCCCTTACTAGTGACCTAATTGGTGAAATGAGGTTAGATATGAATCAAAATGGAGAATTTTTACAATGAAAGTGATTTTATATTTTATAATACTCACTTATTCTCCTCCCCATCCTATTAGACTATATGGAATCTATAAGGATAGGGTATAAAATTACTTTTTTGACTATTTTGTGCATTGTGTAAGTTTTGAGTGGTTTTAAGAGATGAAATAAAGTTTGAGAGGAAAATATAGAATTTTAATAACTTATTATTTCCATATAAATCTTTTAAAAAATCCTAAGTTCTTAAATAATAGCTCTCATCTTAGCTAGTCAAAACTGGCATAGTGAGCAAGAGGTTGAGAAGTGTGAAAAATCTAAGTGAGAGAATTTTAAAGTTGTGAATAATACCTATAAGGCCATGGATGGTATTGAAACATGTAATACACTCCATAAAATTTATTTTCATAAGAAACTAAAGCCAATTTTTAGGCTAAGTGTAAGAAGTGTGGGAAATATGAATTTCTTTGACTCTAGATGGTGATGGATCACTTTCAAATGATTCTAGATGATAAATACTAAAAACAATACATGAAGATGCATGTATGAAAGTGTTAACATAAATTAAAATCATTACACCTATCCCTACTTAGTTATAGGGTGTTAAAATAGAGGTGAACCATGAAGATTTTGAGCCAAAATGAGAACTTCCATGCCACATGAGTTTCATTAGTTGAAGATGATACTTGTGATTTTTGACCTTGAATTATTAATTTCACACCCTTTTATCATGACAAGTAGTAGATAATTCTCTTAAAATTATAAGTTTACTTTTGACTTTTTGGCTTCTCTCTTCTCTTCTCTCTCTCAAGTTATATAAGAACTAGCCATTTTGGCCTTTGTAAACTATGCTTCACTTGGGTATGGTAAAGCCCTATTCATTTGCATACCATTTTATCAATAAAGACTACTAGTTTTACCTCTTATTTGAATTTTATTAGTGTGTCTATTTGCAATGTTTGATTTTACATAAGTGATGACTCTATTCCTTAACGTGATTATCTCATTCTCTTACTTATTTACAATTTAAATATTCTTCTTGTGCATCATGTGAAGTGTCTTATGAGGTGTCAAGGTTTAGTGAGTTAGCATACTCAAATAGTGCCATTTTAGGCCTCATTTCTAGTGATCTTAGCCTATATATTTGTCATAACCTTCATAATCAAATACTAATGTGATAAGATTTAGATTAGAAAAGTGTATGTTCAATTATTCTCTTAGTTTCATGTGTAATATGTAGTTGGTTAGAAGTCATCAACTTATTTGGTGTATCACATCCTTTAGGATAGTTTGATTTCAGTTTTCTCTCTCCCTTTTCCCTCACAAAGTTTAGGTGTAATAGTGATCTAAAGTGGTACATCAAAGGATCTATCCATATCTAGAGATTCACCTTATTCATAGGCTACCCAAAAGCCTAGAGGTGTTTCAATTGTGACACTTGGGTGAGAAGAGTTGATAAATCTCCTCAAAGGGTGAAAATCCAAGTGATAATAGTTTTTGGCATGCCTATTGGGACTCGTAGTCAAAGAAGTTAAAATATTTTTGGTGTTGTCTTTCAACACATTAACCTTTAGAGGAATTTATCTAAGCATCAATGATGACATTGAGATTACATCAGTTGGTTAGGTATCCTAGGTATTCCTTTTGAATATTATTGATACTCATTCCTTGTGTGTTTACTTCCTAATCAAGTTCCATGGCTAACTTTGGTGTTGAGTTTTGTTTTACACAAGTTGGTGAGGTATATAAAGCCTATGGCATCCCTTATCAACCCTATCATGATCCTTACTAACTCCAACATGAAGTGTATCAGACCATTCATGAAGTGTATCAACCCATTCATGAAGTGTATCAACCCTACAATTAGCCTTCTCCATATCTTACTCCTAGTCAACCTAGTCACTTTTCTAGTCAATCCATTTCCACTTTCAAGCAAAATAATTTATGCTATGAGAATTACATGTTATATCTTAATAATTTAATGGGATATAGTCAAGGTATTCCTAGTCATCTTATTCATAAGGTGAGAGATTCATTATATTTGGTCAAAAGAGAGTGGTCACCTATTAAGAGATCTAATTGGCAAAGGCTTACAAGTGAGATGTTAGATGTGAGTTGCCTAGTTTCATCCTTAGAAGATAGGCTAAAAATTCATGAGAAAAAACATCACCAAACCTATCAGCGTTAATATCCACTTCCATAATATTACAATAAATCCTACATGATTCCCACTCATGAACCCAATCAAGCTTATCAAATTCATCCTTTCCCTAATTAGTTGGAAGAGAGATTTGAAAAGAGAAACCTTATTTTTGAGAAAATATTGATAGGTAGATTGAGTTGGATAATATTCATATGAAAAAATCCTTGTCATTAGAAAAATAAGTGGAATATAATCCCTCATTTCCCTCTTAAATTACATCCCCACCTCAAAAAGTGACCTCTAGATATGAGATTCCAAGTTGGAGACAAGGTAGAGAATCCAATCCTAAGGAGATCCCAATTTTCTTGAACACTTCATCCAATCCTAAAATTGAATCACCATATCCAGAAGAGGCTCCTAATTCTAACATCCTATGATGGAATAATATAGTGGATTCAAAGGGAAAGAAAGATGGTGGAAGCCTTGATAAGGAGTGTGAAGTTGAGAAAGAACTAGATCCTATGCAAGCCCCTCCCACCCTTATTCAAGAGACCTCTTTTATTCCATGTCATCCCTATTGTGATTCTCATACTAATTATGATGAATTTAAACTTCAATAAATACCTATCCAAGAGAACCTATCCAAGAAAATTGAATAGTTAGAGTTAAGGATGAAATTGTTGAGTCAATGTGCGATGGAAGGTTTAGACCCAAAAGATGATTATATGCCTAAATACACCCCATATAACATACATAAAGAGAGTGATAAATATATATAAGATATAAATGAAGTGATTTTAAAATGGAAGAAATAAAAATAATCCATTTTATCCCAAGGTTTGCCTCCTTTTCCTCAATAGATTCCAAAAGAAATCCCCTACACTTCACTCTCAATTTGATTTTGATTTCTATGTTCCACCTCCACCAGTTAGTTCATCTTGTCATCACCACACCACCATTTTCATTGATAAACCTATGGTATGGGAGCCTAAAAAGGAGTAGTTTTTTGAGAAAAAATCATAACTCTTTCTTGAATAAATCCTAGCTCCTTGGCAGCCTCATTGGACTAAGTCACATGACTTCAAAATGCCTAGTCTTGGAATCACAAAGAAGTATTAAAAAATGAAGAATATTGCATCCTTTGAGAACCAAATTCATGTTAATTTATTTGAGATTAAAATTTAGATACATCAAGAGGTCCTAAATTCTAAAGAAGAGGTGTTATCTTATGTTATAACTTTTGATTGGGTTGATGTGGAATAATGTTTTCCTTTTACCAAAGAAGAATAAATAGTCATTGGTTCTTCCATCACTATGAAATATATCATGGATGGTAAAAATAAATTTCATAATCAGGTATGGGATAAATTTTTTTTAATATTTAGAGCAGGATATACTCCTCTTTAAGGAGGTTATTATATATTCAAATATGAATAAGACTTGACAAACAAGTGAGTACGCAAAGAAACAACTTTCCAACTTTGTCCTTCCAAAAGGCATATGCATCTCATGATTACATGTTTGAAATAATCAATATGGGATATCATCCTCTAAACCAATTGTGAGAAACACATCAGCTCTTGAAGGATGGAACAAGCTTCTTTTGGCCTCAATCTTTCAAAGAACAAAAAACCACTCTTCTTGAAGCCATGCCTACAAAGAAGATGCAAATTGACCATGAGATAAAGAGTGGGTAGTAATATGAGGTATTTGTATAATTTTAAGAGGAATATATATACATTTGAAACATATTTAAGTATGATATATTTGAGATAAGATCAAGTGAAGTGCCAAGGAATAGGTCTAATCTACAAACCATCCAATTCAATGAAAAACATGCTTGGTAATATGGCTCATTTCATGAAGAAGAAGATTAAAGAAAATTTAATTTTGATACTAGAAATGAGGTATGCTTAGTTTATATTTGTGCATAATAGTTTTTTTATTCCCATAAGTTCCTTGAGTACATGTGTGTGTGTGTGTGTGTGTGTGTGTGTGTGTGTGTGTGTGTGTGTGTGTGTGTGTGTGTGTGTGTGTGTGTGTGTGTGTGTCTTGTTAGTTAGTTTGCTTTATTTTTTGTATGTCTTTTGCTTTGTGTTTTGAGTTAGCAATTGGTTTTTCCTTGATAAAAACTTGTTTTCATGGTCCTCATTTTGTTTCTTAGACTTTAGATGACTCCCTAATCCTAATGGACTGATAAAGCTACTAGTCTAGTTAGTATAACAAGCATAATACCCCTATGAGTCACCAATTTGTTGACCGAATTTGGCCTTACAGGTCAAATTGGGACCCTATAGGTAAAAAATTGACATATTATAAGTTTTATGGGTCTAATATATTTTCATGGCATGGATTACAATTTATTTTATGTCATGTAAGCTTGGTCTTAGTCATATTAGTCAATTTGTCATTTTGAGTCAATTTATGGTCAAAAATAGGGCATTTAATGAGTTTTACAGCCTTTTAGGAAATTTTTAAGGTGTAATAAGTGTGATTTAATGTGACATGTGTCTTATTATTCCTTAATAAACTATTCAAAACTAAGAGTGATAGGTTCTTCAGAAGAAAGAGTAGTTTTCTTGGGAGAAGAGAAGAGTTTGACACTTATATGGCCCATGGGGGAAGGTGACACATGGGAGAAGATAATGGAACGTCCCTTCATATTACTCACATGCATATCAGTGATTTACACTCTTTGGAAGTGATAAAAAATGCCCACAACCATTTTGCACCTTTTTGGCCCTTTTAGACATGCAGAAGTGATCAATAGGTTCATGCTTGGTATAGTCAATAAAAGAGGTTCCACGTAAAATGATTTTTTAAGGTGGTATTAGAGATCCATTTACATAACAATATTTCCAATATTTTTCAACCATAATTTATGAACTATCCTTCACAAGTTGACTATGTCTTTTACCTACTAATCTATGCACCCTATATGTTTTAATCCATTTTGGACAAGTCCATATAAACTATTTATTGAGGTTGATTTAAAATTATTTTGGCTTCCATATCTAATTATACCTATTCTTGGTTTGATTTTTCAAGGTGTTTTGATGGGCAAATTATCATAGGTTGAAGGTGAATGCATAATGTTATGTTATAGGCAATTTTCAACCATTTTTAGGATCTTCATGCTTGATCATGGCTTTAGAGGGTTTTGATAGGTTTTTTTTCATGTTTTAAATGTTATCTTTATTCTCTCTACCTTTAAAATTAATTATCAAAAGCAATCTTCATAGTTTATAGTCATATGCAAGAAACATAGCTAGGCAACCATGAAGATACATTATAAGCATCTCTATAGAGGGATATCATGTTGGAAATGTGGTTTGAAATACTTATTAAATACTTGAAAAAATCCTAATGTTTCATTCAAACATTATGATAAAGAGATCAAGTGAATATGAAACCACATTCCTTGAATGCATGGACCATTTCATTGTCTACCTACATACCTTTCAAAGTGCATCTACAGGAGCCTCTTGAGATGACTTCATGGTGGAATAATATTTTTGATAAGTGGTTAAATAATTTAGAGTTATAAGAGTGTATTTGAAAAAATTTAAAGGGCCTAAAAATGACCACAACAACTCACATATTTTAGACTACCTACAATCCTATATTACTGCCTATACATGAGAATGCATCTATAGGAGATTAAAAGGAGAATACCACATTGAATAAAGGTTTTTAAGATTGGTTTCAAGATATTAATGAGGATAAAAACCTATTTTGAGTATTTTAAAATATTACAATTATTATAATGGGTTCAAATCATGCAAATTTTCCATCCATGTTCACCACCTAAATACAGTCTACCTACACTATAGAATAACCAACTATATGTGGCTTAACTAAGAAATAAATAGACATATAGAGAGGTTGAAACATGTGGTGATACATTAGTTGGACTATTAATATGTTAAAATTACCTATTTTAAAGGTTAGATAACTAAATATAAGTTAAAAACCATGTTAAAGGATTCAATTATAGTATTTAGGGTTCTTTTCCCTGAAGGTGTAAAATAGAGCACCTATTGGTTTTGTAGATGCCATATGAGGAAATTTCATAAATATTTGAGGCATATATGTGATCAAACCTTTTAAAATATACATATAATGAGTAATATAAAAAAAATTGAGGACAAATGATCATTGGAAACTAGTTTTGAATAGGCTTTAATATGACATTTGTTCACTAAAGTTCATTAGTGAAACCTACAGGCTTTGAGCTCCTAAATAGACTCTTCACCATATTTTACAATACCAAACCATGAATTATAGTTTGAGTGGGTTTTTATATTTTAAAATAATATGTTTGAGATAGAGTACATCAAAAAAGGTTGATATGTAATGAAATGAACCCTATATGTACCTACATGTATCTCTTGTTTGGAAATTGAGGTACAATGGATTGTGAAGCCCTACAAGTGCATATTAAGAGATTGAAAAAAAATTTAAAGGTGTAAATATGGTTTTAATTATTATAAAAATATCTTATTATGATTAGTAACACATTTAGGAGACATTCAAATACTATACCTAGGCTTTAAATGTGTATGAACAACTATAGGAGGCACTTTTGAAGAGAAAACCTAGAATACACAGTCAACTACGTATGACTGATATTAAAAAAAAATTAACCCAAAAGTGTTAGGTGTTTAATAAATATAATATTTAAATTCTTAAATAAATATTATATATTTTATTTAAATTCTAATTCATGCAAATAACACCTACAAGTACCCTCTAAAACAACAAACATAGTCACAGTCATATGGCTCCCAATTTGACCAGGCAGAGGGTATGAGGAATATTTGGAAGTTTGGATGGATTATTTAATATTATAAAAAATTAATAATAATCATAAAATAAAATAAAAAAAATCATAGTAGATATAGAACATGGATAAGGATCAAACAAGAAAATGAACCCTATATGTACCTACATGTATCTCTTGTTTGTAAATTGAGGTACAATGGATTGTGAAGCCCTACAAGTGCATATTAAGAGATTGAAAAAAAATTTAAAGGTGTAAATATGGTTTTAATTATTATAAAAATATCTTATTATGATTAGTAACACATTTATGAGACATTAAAATACTATACCTAGGCTTTAAATGTGTATGAACAACTATAGGAGGCACTTTTGAAGAGAAAACCTAGAATACACAGTCAACTACCTATGACTGATATTAAAAAAAATTAACCCAAAAGTGTTAGGTGTTTAATAAATATAATATTTAAATTCTTAAATAAATATTATATATTTTATTCAAGTTCTAATTCATGCAAATAACACCTACAAGTACCCTCTAAAACAACAAACATAGTCACAGTCATATGGCTCCCAATTTGACCAGGCAGAGAGTATGAGGAATATTTGGAAGTTTGGATGGATTATTTAATATTATAAAACATTAATAATAATCATAAAATTTTTTAAAAAAAAAATCATAGTAGATATAGAACATGGATAAGGATCAAACAAGCAAAAAACATATTCTACACCAAGAAACATTGTCCATAATATGCTTGTAAATAGTCTATCTTGGGTTTTTGAGAATTTAGGGGGTCAAATAATAAAAAAAGGAATAAAAATTGGTAAAAAACATGTTTATGTATTTTATAATATCCTAAAATATTCATCATTATCTACTAAAATATGGGAGTAACCTTTGTTTTGTCTCAGATATAGGGCACTCCCTTTGTGCATAAAACCTACAATCTTAAAGCATGGAGAGAAAATGATAAACTAGGAGCTGAGTAAACCTTGGTAATATGTGTGTTGAGTTAAAAAATAAATATTAAAATATTAATAACATCTCATATAAATATTAAACTAAACATTGAGGTCTAAAACACCAAGGTTATAGTTAGGCTTACAAGTTAAGGTTTAGGCCTAAAGTTTAAATGAAAGGTCAAGTTTAATTTTAGCATGAGATGAAAATTAAAACATATTATAACATGGTTTTTAGGTAATTTTAGACATTTTAAATTTATTTATATTAAAAGGAAACCATTAAGAATCCATTTTTGGGCTTTAGGACAACTAAGGATTGTGCATGTGGAGAAAAGAATTCGATAGGGGAGGTTTAGAAGCTCATATCTCTTGTAATTCTTTACATGGATAATAGATAATATTTTATGAGATAGATAGGGTCCTAAAAAAACTTTTTTATCATTTTATTAGAGGTTTAACATCAAGTCTACATGAACAAACTTTAAGAGGGTAAACAGGCCTAAACCCTTGCAAAACCCTTGCTAGTGATCTGATTGGAGAAATGAGGCTATAGATGCATCAAAAATGGAAAATTTTACCATGAAATTTATTTTATTTTTCTATAATAATCTATTAGTATCCTCCCCATCCTATTGGATTGTACGAATAGGCTAAAAAATTTCTCTTTTTGACTATTTTATGCATTGTACAGGTTCTAGGACGTTTCAAGAGATGAAAACAAGTTTGGGATTAAGATATATACTTTTAGTAACTAAATATGGAAATATAATTACTTGAAAATAATTATATGTATTAAAACAATATTTCTCATCTCAGCCAATCAAAAATGGCATATTGAGCAAGTGAACAAGAAGTGTGCAAACTCTAAATGAGAGCCTTTTTAAAGTGTGATAATGTCTCAAGGTATATGGAGGGAATTAAGACATGTCATCCAATCCATCCCATATTTTTTCATGGGAAACTAAAGCTATTTTCTATGCCAAGTGTTAGAAGTGTGGGAAAGAGGAGTTTGTTTTACTATAGATGGTGATGGCTCACTTTTAGATAATTCTAGATGATCATGACTATAACCAATGTATGAAGAGGCATGTATGAAATCATTAAACTTAATTAAAATAATTAAACCTATCCCTAATATTTTTTTGGATATTAAAATGGATGTGAATCATGAAAGATAATTTTCTAAGCTAAAATGAGAACTTCCATGCCACTTTTCATGAGTTTCATGACTTGAAGATGACATTTGTTCTTCCTAACCTTACATGGTTAATTTAAAACCCTCTTATCATGAATAATTAAATCATTCTCTAATCATTAAAAGTGTCATTGTGACCTTATATCTTTTCTCTTCTATTTTATCTCTCAAGTTCTATAAGAACTAGCCATTTTGGCATTTGTAAACTGTGTTCCACCTAAGTATGGCAAAGCCCTGATCATTTGCATACCATTTGATCAATAAATAATATTGTTTTTAATTATTCTATGACTATTCTTAATTTTTCCATTTATAATGTTTGATTTTTCATAAGTGATGACTCTTGTTTCCATGGTATGATTACCTCATTCTCTCACTTGTTTCTAGTTTGAAAGATTCTTCTTACATGTCATGTGAAGTGTCTTATGAGGTGTTAAGGTTTAATGAGTTAGCCTAATTAGATAGTGCCATTTTAGGCCTCTTATTTATTCCTTGTAGCTTATACATTTTGTGCAACCTTTAAAATGAAATACTGATGTGAGAAGATTCATATTAGAAAAATGTGTATTAATTTAATCTCTTGGTTTTATGTGTTACATGTAGCTAGTTGGAATTCATCAACTTATTTGGTGTATCACCTCCCTTAGGATAGTTTTATTTTAGTTTTATCTTTCCCTTTTCCTTGATAAATTTTAGGTGTATTAGTGATCCAAAGTGTTACATCAAGGGAGGTATCCCTATCTAGAGATTCACCTCATTCATAGGCTACCCACAAGCCTAGAGGTGTTTCAATTATGCCACTTGGATGAGGAGAGCTAAGACATATCCTCAAAGAGTGAAAATCCAAGTGATAAAAACTACTCAAGGCATAAAAAAACAAGATAGTGACCTTGAAAAGATAATAAATTCTACCCCATACACCCTACAAATATCCTTACCAAGATCCCTATTAATATTATTAGTCTAATATAACTCCATACCAAGATAATCATCAAGTTCAAGTTAATATAACTAATGTAAGGCCATATAATATCTTCAATCCTAATTCTATCATTACTTCTAAAGCATTAGTTCTTACTCAAAATAATTATTATCAATAAGGCCAATGGTATACACATTGGGGACAATATCATGAACAATGTGTTATCTCAATTGAAGGTGCTAATTATGATTCTTTTATGCAACACAATTAAACTCCTATGCAAAAAAAATTAAGCTCCTCTTACACAACACAAAGAACTTCCACCTATGTAACATGAAGAATTCCATTTCATGACTCAAATTGATTTTCCAAATAAATAATAAATCGGTGGAGAGAAGACACAATTAGAGGCTACACTTGTCAACTTTCAATAAGGAGAGAATTATTTTGGTCAATGTACAACCAGTTAGCTTATGGTGTAGCTAAGATAGACATCCCTATAGTAGCCAATATAAGGGCTAAAATAAGGGAAATAAATGGTGACCCAAGGGTAGGGATAAAAAATCCTTCATCTTCTCAAACACCTTAGAATAATAATAAAAAATATGCAGCCCCTAAATCTCCACCACTCTAAAAGGGTTAGAATGACAAGGGCCCATTCATATCTCATTTCAACAAGCTCCAAGTATTGTTTTTCTCCTAAATTTAATTCAAGGTTTGGTGACCCTCACATTATAATTTTATACTAGATGAAGAAGGATCACATCACCATACCAATTTGAGACACATTATTCTAGGGAAGAAATACCTTCTTAAAGAAGAGTTGGTAAAGCTCAACATATCAGACAAGCAAGATAATAAAGAAAGTGAAATCCTAACCAACACTAATCAATTAAATTAACCCCAAACAACCAAGGTAAATAAAACCCATCACTTTTATCTTTATATCATCATAGGAAACTGCTTATTACACAACTTTATGATAGATAGTGGGTCAAGTACATCTGTCATGATAAAATCAAGAGAAGATAAGTTGGGGTTAAAATATGAGCCTAACTCTAAGGGAGTCTTGTAATTATATGTGTCTCCTAATAATAATATTTGTGTAATTAAATACCTAAAATTTATCCTAGATACTTTCTCTAATTGAACCATATTCCAATATGTTCTAGTGTTTGGTCTGCCCCTTACTATTGTCTTATGTTTATCTAGGGATTTCACTGCTAAGATAGGAGGCTACCTATATTATGACTAGTCTTATATAGTATTTAAAACTAGGTATGGGACCAAATTAAACATTAAGTGTGATAATATATATAGGTTTAATTTAAATCCCTACATTCCAAATCTATCCAATGTCAAATTCACTATTATTGATGAAGATAAGCATCCTGATGATCAAGATCTGGTTAAACTACTTGAGGGCATATCAAACCTTCCAATTAAGGAGTGAGGGATAGATAACCATGATTATAATACATATAAGAAAATTGAAGAAGTGGGCATAGGTATATCTTATATACATGAGGAGGAGGTAGTCATACTAGGCCTTACCAACCCAAGCTAAGATAGTAATGGAGTATGAAGGCTATTCTTTGATGGCTCTAGGTGAAAAAATGGAAGTGGACCAGGTGTCATGATTGTTTCTCCATATAAACAAAGGTATTTTTCTACCATAATATTCTAATTTAGCTATACATGTAACACATTAGAATATGAGTTCCTCATTCATGGGCCTCAATGGGTAAAGAGAAGAGGTATCAATCTACTACAAGTTATCAGAGATAGTGACTTGGTAGTCCATCAGGTGAGAGGGAAGAATTAAATTAAAAATACACTACTAAATGCATATAATCATAGGGTTTGTGAACTCCTAGAGGAATTTTATGCCTTTTATAGCCACTTAATCCTAAGAGAAGTAAATAAACATGAAAACATGATAGAAATAATAGGGGCACAATATGACATCCCAAGTGAAGTAAATAACTTTAAGGCTTAGTCACAAATCAAGGTTATTTTCATACCCTCAATGCTTGATAATGAATTTAGTTGGAAATTATTTGATAGTGATAGGTAGCTAACATGTTTATTATAAGAAGAGGTAGAATTATTCTCAAGGAACCGATGTAGACTTCAACAATAGTATGGTGACCATATTATTCAATTAAAGAAAAAAGACTTCCTAAGGGATTAATGAATATTGAAAACATCTTCAATTAATATGTTCAATTAAGAAGAGATAAGGTTATCAAGTCAAATAAGGAAGAACACTATGAGAAGGTCACCATTTTCAAGGATAAGCTACTCAAACTAGGCAAGGTGAATAACAGAGAAGAGAATATTTCTTTCATAGAGTTGTGTAATGAGTTTGTATACATATTTGAATGAGAATATAGTAAATTGAAAGGCTTTGACCCTAGCTTAGATTAACATACTATAAAATTGGAAGCAAGTGATAAAACTATTAGGAAAAAGTCAATACCAATCAACCCCAAGATTGAACTACTTATGAATAAAGAGATGATTAAATTAATCAAATCCAACATTATATTCCCCATCAAACACTCTTCATGGGTGGCTAACCTTGTGAATATAAATAAAAAGAATGGGGAGATAAGGTTATGTTTGTAATTTAGAGATCTTAATAGAGTGTCATTGAGATACCACTACCCCTTACTATATATGTATTAGATTCTTCAAAAGATTATAGGCTCACAACATTTCTCTTTGTTGGATGGATACTTAGGGTATAACTAGGATTTGGTGGAGGAAGAGGACCAACACAAGACTAAATTTATAACTAATTGGGGAACTTATGCTTAAAAGAAAATTTACTTTGGGATATCTAATTGTAGGATACACCTTTCAAATGGAAATAATTGCAGCCTTTCAAGAACTCATTAATGAGATGGTGCTCATATACCTTGATGATATTACTATCTATTCCCTCAAAGGATGTAAAAGACCACTTGACACACTTAAGGCTAGTATTTGATAGGTGTAGGTAGTATGGGGTCTCTTTAAAACCTAAAAAGTTCATATTTTTAGTCCATTAGGGAAAATTTAGGCCAAATTATGTCTAAGGAAGGACACTCTATAAACCCTAAGAGGTGAGTACAATCATAGATATATCACTATAAAATCAAAAGAAAGGACTATAGATTTTTCTAGGTAATATAAATTTCATTATAAGGTTCATTCTCAGATTTACTAAGTTGGTTAGACCCCTAAATTCCATGCTCAAGAAACATAAGGAATTCACATGCACTAGGGAAGGAAAGAGGAGTTTGAATCAATTAAGGAGGCTATTACTCAAATACCCACTCTCTTTAACCATTATTTCTCAATATAATTATTTTTGTATGTCTTCTCAACAATGATACAATATCTACCATGATAATGCAACAAAATAATGAGGGCCTTGAGTAGCCCATATCTTTATTTAGTCACACATTTGAGGGACATGAAGGGAGGTATACCTATGTAGAAAAACATGTGATTTTAGTCATGAGAAGACTTAATAAATTTAGGCACATAGTGTCTAATAATAATACTATGTCATGGTGACCCACCCTAGCATCAAAGACTTCCTTGTTAACAGAGGTTTGAGTGAGAAAAGAGTAGGTTAGATGAATAAATGCATGAAGTATGACATATAAGTTAAGGTCACCAAGTTAGTGAGGGGTAGAGGATTATGTGAGTACTTAGAAATAGAGTTGAAGGAGAAAAAAGAGGTGGTTTTATCAATGCATAGTGATCACTAAGTAGCTTAACCTACACCTCCTTCTATATAGACTCAAGGCATGGTAAGGTTACTCTAAATAGGAAAATGTCCAATATATTTATATAGGATAATAAAAAGGTATTATAGGATGCAATAAATTCCTTTTCTTAGTGTTTAGGGTCCTATTTAAGAAATATCTTGATGGCATGCTCTTGAGTTGTGTGTAAAATAACAAAATTGACAAGCTATTGGGTTAGTTTCATGATTGACCTATAGGAGGCCAATTTTCATCCAAAACTATAGTAGCAACAATAATGAGAGAAAATAATTTTTATCAAGCCTATTAAAAGACTCCCATGCTTGGATTGGGAGATCTCATAAGATTACCATGTTCATTAGCAAACAAAAACTAGATGCCTCGCCTGTCAAGCCCATCCAAGTGGAACAACCTTTCATGTAGTGGGGACTAGATTTTATAGGCATGATATATCCTCTATCTATTGCATGCCATAAATGGATCTTGAATAATATATAATACTTAAATAGGTGGGTATAAGTAGTATGCCTTAAGGAGGCAAATGAAAACTCAATCTTGGAGTTCTATGACATCCTAGTGACAAGATTTGAGGTCCCCTCTATAATCATATCAGACAATGCACTAGCTTTCAGTGGTGAAAGGGTAAATTAATAGGCTTTAGATTTAGGCATTTACCTTAGTGCTTCATCAAACCATTATCCTCAGGGTAATGGACTTTTAGATTCCACTAACAAGAACTTAATCATGATCATAAAGAGGACTATAGAAGACAATCAAAGGATGAAAAATACCAAATAAAGGATAGCCTTATGGGTAGATAACATTACCCCCAAAAGAGATATTATTCATTCTCCATACCTTCTTGTCTATGGTAAAGATGCAAGGTTACCCATAAAACTTTAGTTGCTAGCTTTGTAACTCATACATAAACTTGAGCTAATCAATAGTAATGCCATGGAAGTGATGATGAATGAGTTAAATAGATAGAAGAGACAAGAGATGATGTTATTCATGTTATATAGTCCCATAAATATTAGGTTAATAGTTAATTTTATAAGAGGTTTATCTTAAGTATTTTCAAATAAGGTGGTATTGTGCTTAAGTGGGATGAAGACCAAGTTAAACTAGGTAACTAATCATAGTTTGATAACATATGGAGTGGACCTAACATCATCACTAGCTTCAAGGAGAAAAATGAATTTTAGTTGTCAAGATTGAATGGTGAGGAACTCCCTATCCCTATTAATAGCATGATCCTTAAGTATTTATATTAAGGATCATATGAATTATCTTTTACATAGTAGTTTAGTTATTCCTTTTCCTTTAAGTGATACTACATAGTTACTTTGTTGACTTTTTTATTTCTTAGTGTTTAGGTATTGGTGTTATTTTGTGCCCTTGTTGTGAGCAGAAAAGCTATTATAGTCTTTAAAATCTTTTAGGATGACATGTTGTTTATCAATATAAGAAAATAAGCCATCTCAGTTCAGTCATGACTATCATGTACAAGATAATTGAATCTCTTGACCAATAGGTATGTCTACCCTTGGGAGTCACTAGTGATGTCGATATATTTCTCCCCTTGGATTTAGAAGGACCAAATCTTGATCAAAACAAATTATAGTTCCTTTTTATTCATCATGAGTCCTTTGGATTATATGGAATCTTAAGGTAATTTCACTTATCTTTAGATTCATAGGTAGGGTGTTCATGTAGTGTGCTTGTGTAATAAGGTGTTCTAATAGTCACCATGTCATGTTGTTTGAATTTGTGCTAAGGTTACATCTTGTGTGACTATGTCTAAAGGCCTATAATAAATCCTAGTATGATATTCATGGTCTAAAATCATTCATGATAGGATGATTTATAATGTTTCAGATTCATGGATAGTCAAGTGTCCATTTAAGCATACCAACAACCTACAAAAGGTGGAAAAATTTAAGGATATTGGGAATAATATGAGGAAGCAAGGATAACTTTGTTTGAATCCTTAGCATATTTTAAGATTTACTTATAAAATTTTAAGGTAATTTATTCAACTAATATTGCATTTGAGATCATGTATGTGTTGCCTTCAATGGGTGTTTAAACCATGAGAATAGTGTTACTATGGCCCCTCAGACATCATTAAGTCATTATCAAGGGTAAAATGTTTCCAAAAGGGTCTAATTTCCATCATAATCATCTTAAGGTAGTTTTATATGTAAAATAGGGTCTTTTTACAAGTCTAACACCTTTCATTCACCAAAAAGGGGCCCAAAATCTTGAAAAGGTGACCTTTAAACTTCCCTCCAGTTGTACCCTCTAGTTTGAAAGTGTATTTGACCTCTCATTTCCTTCTTTTTGGCCTTAAATGATTTTTAAAGATCTCAAACCTAATTTTTTTTATATAAATGATGTTTTATAAGTGTTTCCAAGACTTTTATAGACTTGTACACTCAATCCAGACTCAAAGGAGGTTAGAAATATTATGGGGGATACCATATAGGCATCAAAGATAAGAATAAATGCTCATAGAGCCATGATAAAGGCAAAAATGGTAGCATGATTTTTATTGATCTCTTAGCAAGCTCACAAGGGCCATTTTGAGATGAATGTACAATTTATACATGGGGATTTAGAGCAAAAGATATTCACCAGAGGTAGAACCCCTAGTGGGATTATAATTAGTGGCATTGTTTTATATATTAAAGCCCTAGAATTTAAGAACAATCATTAAGATTCCTAGGCCATCTTAATCCCTTTGCAAACCACATAATATCAATTACAAGTAAAATTATGAGAAATTCAAACTTGTTGTGATAGATTGATAGGTATACAAAGGTTTGATAGGTGTCCTAAACTCCTCTAATCATGTTTAAATGGCACTTTAAAGGCTGGATAAACACATAATCTCCTATGGTTGATAGGTTACAAGTTAAAGTACTATAATATCTATTTTTCATGAAGAAGAATAACACAATATTTATTAGTAGAGAGTTATTATGCTCAACCAATGTTCCTCACATACCCCACATGGTCACCAATGTGTCATATTAGATCCCATATAGGTATCCTCAATGCCCACCATGGAAAGAAGGAGAAAAGCTTCAATCACAACTCAACATACTCTCATGGCAACTAACCTCTAGGTTTCAAATGGATGGTGCCTTCTTCAAGATGCAAGGGTGATTTAAGAATGTGGAGGAGTTACCCTTTCAAAATAAAAAAACTTAAATATGGCCCTCAATAAAAATTCACATAAATAAACTCTAAATGAATCCATGGGTTATTTAGTATGACTAAAGGTTTCTTATCATTGTTTAAGGTTTTTGAAGATTCTTAGGTTTCATTTTCTCTATTAAGATGTTTGATTCACTTGGTTAAATTCAATAACTTGGTGAAAAAATAGGAGGAGGATGATTAGGTCTCAATATATGGTCTTTAATTGAGAGGAACAATCCAGATGAGGTATCCCAAAAAATTTGATTCATAATGTTATATCAATCCATGTTCACCTTGTAGTGAGTCTTGGTTTCCAAACTCAAAACATCAAAAGGACTATATAATATACCTATTTGCCTAGACCCTCATACATAGTCATATGTATGAAATAAAGATTATAAGCTTGTATTATTCCATGAAAATTAAATTAAATTATGAGAAAGGGATTCTAATTAATCTTGGTTACTGCTAAGATGTTAATGACATAGTTTAAAAGGTCAGGTTCAAGATCAATTACCAATAATTCTCTCAAATAGTTACCTATAGCTAAACCAAGGAAGATGAAAGAAAATATTATATTCTTGTGAAAAATTATTATATTGAGGGAGTTAAATGAATTTATTTGAACTATAAATATGTTATCTTCTCTCATTTAGTGACCTATAAAAGGATTCTAAGAGTCTAATTATATTTAAATTTTTCCAATCATCACCTATAGTATTGCAGTCAACTTACCTCCAAACTTTTAAAGAGATACCACATATAAATTGAGGTTATTTATAAATAAAATTGAAAATTTATATAGGTTAAAAGGTAATATGAAAAAATTTCTAGATAATATAATCAACATGACTATCTTATTTATCATGCATAGTTGGTTTAGTGCATACAGGTCTACCTAGTCAAGATGAAAGACCTAATTGGTTTGAATGATGAGATATATTAGGATTAGAAAACCATATTAATATGATCCTAAATTATTTTAGGTAATTATTTTATCCTTCAATATATTTTAAGACAAATTCAAGTTTATAATGAGTTTCCTAGGCCTAACTGAGCACTCATAACACATAGGGCAATGTGTGTGGTTATAAAGAGTGTTTATTATAGGTAAAGGAAGACTCAAGCATAAGAAAGTGTTGATATATATTTAATTACATTTTATTATGGTTCTAATTTAAATTTGTAGTGAGGAAAAGAGTAAATACAAACCACTCAATTCATTGACATCAACTAGTTTGAGAACTTAGTATAGGCCAATGATGGTCATATCAGGATTAAAGAGGAAAAATGGTAGAGATAGAGATATAATAAATTATAATATTGTATCAATATTTTAAATTTAATTTAAAATTATGATAATAAGGATATGAAGTCACCAAAATCACTTACAGGTGGTCTGGTGCCTTGAAGACTAGTTTAGGTGTATAAGGCCTAAAACCTTACATAAACCCTTAGACCTCCAACTCCACTCTTGTAAAAACATGAGTCCCTAGAGAATATTTAAGGCCATAAGAGGTTTTTTTTTATGTTTTAGGCTTTAAATAAGGTGTTTAAGGTAAGATAAGAGAGGGGAAATGACATTTTGGCCTAATAGCCCTTCTCGAGCTCTCTCACCATAGTCTGCCAATTTGAGATATAAGTTTGGATGCTCATATATATTAGTGATATTGGTGAAATTTTATTACCACTATTAAATTTATATTTATTGTGGAGATATTTTGATTTAGGTGAATAAATTTATGAATAATCCTTAAGACTATGAACATACCCAAACTGCCATAGAAAAACATGAGGGTTACCAACCTTTGCTTAGATATAATTGTATAATATGCATGGGATTAGGTGTTATTATGGATATTTTATGGGATATATATACTAAATATTCATGGACATAATTTTTCAATCCAAGTTTTGTTATTTATTAGCCATCATTAAGATGGTAGGCCACTCCAAACCCTCCAAAAACCCCATAGAGAACCTGATGGCAAAAAAACTATTCTTGATGACTAAATGGCCATGAGACACCATGAAAAATAAATATGACACTTATAGGCCATAGTTTCTCCCTTAAGGCTAGAAATTTCAAATGTGTGAGGAAAAATATGTAATAAAATGGTTTATGAGGTCTAGTTTTGAGACTATTTTCATGTTTTCAAGGCATGTTTGAACCCTTGAATGAATTGGGGTCCCTCTTGGGCCTATGAAAAACTGAAATGGAATTAAAAAAAAAGACTCTTAAAATCCCATAGTAGTATAAGAACACTTAATGAGTAGACATGAAGTTAGAAGAAGAGATAATCATCATTAGCATTAAGAGAAGAGTATTGCACATCTACTCACATGGTGAAGAGGTTTTCTATATTATAATCACCCTTGTATAAAATTCTCCAAGACACTACCAAGATCAACACATGATTGAGGATGTTTAAGTCTCAGGTCTCTCACCCACTAGGAGGAATAATTCATTGATTAGGATATGAAGGGCGTGAAGGGTGGTAGTTAGGAGAGTTTTAAACATGCTAAAACATGTAACTACCCTTTCATAATAGGTGCATGATATATTAATGAATGTAAAGGAGTAATAGATTAGTTTAAAGGAACATGGTGCCTTCATTGGGTCAATAATGACCAAAAATAGGCCATCTACCACACTTCTATTTACAAAAGGCTTATTTAAGGCCACTATACCACTAGGGAAATGCATGGGAGGAGTTATGGGATTATTTATACCCATCATTCATGTTTGTAATTGATTATTAGATGAATGATGGTCATCATGGAATTTTCACTACACTTCTATGCCACATTATCATTCTCTCTCCTTCTCATGTTTATAATTGGGCTTAGAAATCCATTGTAAACATCCCCCTATTGGGTATGAAAAAGTTATGCCCATTTGTATCTTACAACCTTGAGTTAATATAAGGACTGATGTAGCCTTATTCATACTTACTCTAGTGTATTCATTCTTGTCCAATTTTCATAAATGGTTGAGTCTTTCTCCCTTTTTAGGTCCTTGCTTTCACCTAAATGCTAGTGGACTATTCTTATGCATGTTACATGGTGTGTGAAGGTGCTAATGATTGTGTTTTTAGTGAAAACTAATTGATATTGTATTTAATTAGACCTCTCATTCATCAACCTCAAATCATAGTCATTTATCATAACCTCCATTCTAAGCACTAATGTGTAGGATTCCTTTGGAGAGAGTGTCCTAGTAATAAGTATTCATTTTAGTCCATAAGTGTTATTGAAGGATCAAACAGAGGAGACAAAACATATTGGTGCATCAACTCCCATATCTTAGGTTTTATTTCATTCTTTCTTTTATCCCTTTTCATTGGCAAAATAAGTAGGTTTATACATTGAGTTATATGATGCATCATGGGAGATATCCCTAAAACTATATATTTACCTCATCCATTAGGCCACCTAAACCTAAAGGTGATTCCATTTTATCAACTAGATGACGTAGGTCTAAAACTCCTTTGTCTCAAGGGTGTAGTCTAGAATGATAATAACTTTGCTAGTAATTATAATTATCTCTCTCAGAAATATCCAATGGCATCAGGCATATTGAGAGATTCAAAGGGAAGTTAAAATCATGTGATGAATATCCACTCATTTTTAGTATTTATCTAGTTAAATACAAGGGATGATAAATTTATAGTCATTTAGCTAGGTGAACAATGGCAATTAACCATTTGAAATTCAATCAACTTCATATTGTCCTACAATATTTATTATTTTTTTTAAATTCATTTTAATTCCTCATTCACATAGGTATAACCAATAAATATAGTGTACACAATATTCATCACAAAAATGGATAAAAAGGGAGAAAAAGTAGGGAAAGAAAGCAAACAGTTCTATGACCAAAATAATATTGTTAATTATGAAAGTTAAAAGCATGTCTGATCATAATTATACCATTGTGTACCAATTGTAGATATAACACAAACCAAAAAAAATTAATGGGAAGGATTGTGAGGAGTTAAATGAACATATTACTATCAATTTTATTAAATAAAATCTTATGAAAGTCCTATAAATACTACACACAATGGCTTGACACAACTTCAAACTAAATAAAATAGAAATTCAAAACTAATTATACTAATTATTACACTATAACTACATATCCATTATTAAATGAGAATTACAATAAATTATTAACATTAATTAAATATGTTTCATAAATAAATAAAGTAAATTACTAAAGAAAAACATGAATTTCAAACCAAACTAGTATCTACTTTAGTATTATTATAAAAGCATTTGCTTGTGCCATCGAGGTAAACAATCACAATCCAAAATAAGATAAGAAAAAGAGAGGTTTGAGCCTATAAAAATTTATGTAGAGTTTTGGTGTATAAAAATATGCATATTTTACAATATCAATTAATCTCACTTAAGTAGATAATTCAATGAGCTCATGTCTCTCATGAATGATCAATAACTCATTATTGATTACAACTTGGCCTAATAGAAAATATGGTTCCACTCATCCCACTTGGGTAATATTCATGTCAATAATTAACCATATTCTTCCAAGTATCTCCTTTAACTAGTTATAACCTTTAAAATATATCTTAATTGATTATTCTATTATTTTCCTCAATTCAGGTCCATTATCACATTTTGATAGGATGCCAAATTTAGACCTATGATTTTTTTATCATGATTCAACCAGTTGATGTGGTTTAGGTTCACTTTCACCTAGTAATCAAATTTTTACATTTTACTTTACCTGCCTTGACTTTCACTTCCCCTTCAATTTAGTCTTCTAGCTCTCTTTACCTTGTTCATCATTCCCACTTCTACCACTTAACACTAATCCATAGTATCTTAAACACATTCCTTAACCATGTGTATTAGTTTTCATCCTTATTACCCTTTAATTATCTTCCCTAACCCTTATTTTTCTAATTGGAATCCATTTTTTCTTCTAGGTCTCTTTAATTTTATTCATTATGCTCCTTTAGTCTTATGCTCATAAGATGGTTCCACATGGCATCATCCTGATGAGTTATGGATTTGTAGGCTCCTTTATTAGCTTACCCTTAGGCACTTGAGGTCCCTATTATTGTGTCATATGGAATCATAATGATCTTATGGGACCTGGGGATTTTCCAACGACTCACTTCCCTCTCAGGTCCCCATGTCATTGTGATGATGCTAAGTGGCATCACCATGGGGATGGGCCATGAGGCTTCTCTTATTTATCACTACTTGTATTATGCCTTATTGTGGTTTCAATTTAATTTTATCATGCCATGTGGAATGATCATGGCCACTTATGGCCTCTTAAATGGTCAATATAGTTATCAAGGTCATGGCTGAATGGGATTATGTCACGTAGCATGATCCCAACCACCTAGGGCTTTGGGGCTTCCTTAACTACATGAACTAGCTCTAGAGGTTTAGGTCCTTGGGATGATGCCACATGGAATCATCTCATTAAAATAGATCCATAGGGACTTTATAAATTCATAAACATGTCTTCATAGTTCTAATCTCCATGATGATGCCATGTGGCCTTATCATAAATATTAGAGTCATAGGTAATCTTCATTTAAAACCCCCAATACCATGAGCCTCTAGGTTTTCATGATCATGCCACATGGCATGATCATAAGATTCTAAAACTTGAGGGTACTCTATTTGAATACATTATCAACTAGGTCCCTAAATCCCCAATATCATGTCATGTAGCATAATTTTAGAACTTTGAGGGCTCAATGAAAACTATATATTGGGTAAGGCATTGTAAACATATAAGCTCCCAAGTGAATGTCATTATGTGATGTGGACATGATATCTTTCAATTAGAGTCTCAAGAGGGAAAATAATAAAAACACAAGGAAAAAAGAAAAGTTTTAAGTTAGTCACATTTAAAATAAATAAACTAACTCCATTTGAAAGCATCAAATTTAGACCACTAGAGCTCAAATACATAATTTAAAAGTTATATCTTGAAGACTCTTTATTGATAAACAATCAATAAAACATTAAATAAAAACCAAGGATTTTAATAAACATAAATTATGGAGTTCAATCATTTTTAAAGGCCATAGACTATGAAATTTTATTTAACCTGAACCCTTAATGCCACAAATCAAGATCTCAAAGACATAATTAAAATCCTAAATCCCATAAAAATAAACCACTTTAAATCTTAGATGTTAATTTTGAAAATTCCAAAGTTCATTAATCATTTTTTTAAAAAAGATTGATTATAATTTAAAGATTATATATTAAAAATGTCTCATTTAGTCTAAATACTAATATATATGACTAAGGGATTAAAGTATGAATAATAAAATATATGACAATTAGATTTGATCAATTTTTAGCATAGTTAAGGAAAAATACAAATATATTATATCAATACTCAGTCCACACATTTAGAAATTATTATTTAAATCCATAAACTTGCAATCCAAAGGTCAAACTAAAACATAAAGGTCCCCAGATGAAATATGAATATGATGCATGTTGAGGATACCACAAGCTTGTATCTAGGTTAGTATTTTGGTACATGGTTTTTTCCCTAATGTATTTTAGGCTACCCATTCATTGGGTATAAGTTATTATAATGGGTAAGGTTGATTTATTACTCCTAACCTTCCCATTTTTGTGTAATGATTTATCTTCATATCTATATGGGTAAGGGCCCTTTTTAACCCTAAATGTGTGTGTGTGTGT